>VZDJ01000154.1:84074-96761 GCA_008694505.1 Cyanoderma ruficeps | reverse complement strand
TTTTTTTTTTTTTTTTTTTTGGACAGCCTCAAAAATTAGAGATAACATGCTTTATTAGTGTAGAATGAGGTAAAAATCACTCCCTGGGCTGAAATATGTGGTGCAAACAATGACTGAGCTCCTTAGTCCAACCTGGAACCTGAGTGTGCCTGGATACAGAGCTGGAAAGTGAACACCTGTATGGTTTCTGCAACGTGCAAGACCTTTTACTGAAAATCTTCATCTTACTGAAGACACTGGGACCCATTCTACTGCTTCTTTTTTTTCACATTAAATTCATGTTCTCAGAATTCAAGCCATCCCAGCTCAAAACAATCTTATCTCAGCAGAAGCTGATCCAAGTATTACATGAATCAGAACAGAAACAAAACATGGTTTCCATTATCCAAGGATAACTTTTCAACTTTATGAGTCAAAGCAAATGTGTTTAAGAATCACACTTAAGCTATATCTAAGTTTCCCTGCAGACCAAAGCCAAGATAACTGCACAGTTCTGCTTCACACATCGCTGTTATCTCCAAAATTCACATCTTCTGCAGGAAGTATTTACTAAGTACATCAATCTTGTTATCTATCAATCTGGAGTAAAGAGGACTGGAATAACTTCTATGTGCTGTATACATGACTCAATCAGAAAAAATTCCATTCATCAAGGATTTGGTTTGAGGCTTTTTTGTTAGGGTGGTTTGGGTTTGTTTTGGTTTGGGTTTTTTGGTTTTTTTGGGGGGTTTTGGGGTCGTGTTTTTTGGTGGTGGTTTTTTGGTGGGGTTTTTTTTGTTGTTTTGTTGTTTTTTGGGTTTTCTGAATACAGGCTCAGCAAGATTTTGAGAACTTGAAATTAAGGCAGATCAAAGAGTATGAATCAACTGGCAACCAGCTGCCAGCTGAAACACCATAGAGTGGATAAATCACTCCTCAGTGGTCCTACAGGCATAGCTCTACCTCAGCACCAGGCTGCCTCAGGACACCAGGAATGCCCTGGTATGCACTGGGTCACCAACCCAGAGTGGGCTCCCAGCCCTGGTTCAGAGGAAAAGCCCCACAATCACCTTGCTCTGCACAGTTTTGTCTACTCTGGAGACACAAACTCCAGCAGTTCCTGACTCACAGCAGGTACAACATGGAGCCCTGACCTGCCCTACACCAAGAGGATGGAGGCAGCACTGGCAGTTCAGACACTTTATATGTCACAGGTTTCATCCAACCTAAATTTACACTGCCTGTATTTAGTAGAAGATGGAGCACAACTACTCCAACACCTACCAGACTGTACACAAATACTAGGAACAGATTTTGGCAGCAATCTTGTCAATCTCCTGTCACCACTTTGCCAAATCCCTTCCTGCAGGAACGCCTGTGGTGCCACACATGTGCCAGCAGCTCCTGTCTCTGCTCTCCACAGATTTTGTATGGGTTCATGGCTCAGCCCAAGCAAAGCAGAGCTTTGTTTCTCCTGCAGCTCTGGTACTGTGGGCACACAGCAGATGCTCCCACATCATATCCACACAAGCCAGCGCAGAACAGCAGAGCTGCTGCTCCTGAGGAATGCAACCCTCTGGAATGTGCCTGCGGAAAAGGGACTGCAATGAAATTATGTTTGCTTTGCCCTGAAGTTTCATGAACAGGCCAGTGACCACAATGCAATTTAAAACATCCACAAATTAATGCCCTTTACCTGGTGACTCCCAGTCTTCCCTTGGAGCAATGCCTAAGGAAAGAAAGGCACTGACAAACTCCCTTACTGCCCCAGTGCCACTCTCTTAAATCAGTGAAGTGTTTCTGGTGGCTTAAATTGTGGCGGCCCCAAGGAAGTAACTCCTCTTTTGAATCCACACTATCCACACTATTCACATTCCACCACCTCCCCAGGCAGATCATTCCAGTACTTACCATGAAAAACTTTTTCCTAATATCCAGCTTATATTTCCCTTTAAGTTCAAGGCACAGCTTAAGGCTGTGTCCTCTCATTCTGTCATTTGCTGCCTGGTGAAAGACACCAACCCCACCTGGCCACAGCCTCCTTTAAGGGAGTTACAGGGAGTGATAAGGTCACCTCTGAGTCTCCTTTTCTCCAGGATAGACAACCCCAGCTCCCTCAGCCATTCCTCACAGGGTTTGTGTTCCAAGCCCCTCACCAGCCTTGTTGTCTCCTCTGGATGTGCTCAAGTGTCTCGATGTCCTTCCTAAACTGAGGGGCCAGAGGTGGACACAGCACTCCATGTCCTGCCTAAACCGAGGGGCCAGAACTGGACACAGCACTCCATGTCCTTCCTAAACTGAGGGGCCAGAACTGGACACAGCACTCCATGTCCTTCCTAAACTGAGGGGCCAGAACTGGACACAGCACTCAAGGTGTGGCCTCACCAGTGCCCAGTACAGGGGAAGAATGACCTCCCTGCTCCTGCTGGCCACACCATTCCTGATCCAGGCCAGGAGCCACTGGCCTTCTTGGCCACCTGGGCACACTGTTGGCTCATGTCCAGCTGCTGTCACCAGCACTCCCAGACCCCTTTCTGCCTGGGCACTGTCCAGCCACACCATCCCCAGCCTATAGCATTGCAGGGGGGTCTTGTGGCCAAAACGCAGGACCCAGCACTTGGACTTAATAAATTTCATCCTATTGGACTCTGCCCATCCATCCAACCATTCCAGGGCTCTCTGCAGAGCCCTCCTATCCTCCAACAGACAGACACACACTCCCAGCTTAGTGCCATCTGCAGATTTACTAATGAAAGACTCAATACCCTCATCCACGTCATCAATAAAAATATTAAACAGAGCTGGCTCCAGTACAGACCCCTGAGGAACACCACTGGTGACTGTCCCCAACTGGATGCAGCACCGTTCCCCACCAGCTCTGGAGCTGCAGGTTCTTGTCTCTCTGTACCTGCCCTCTGTGCTGTGAGGAATGCCACCCATCGACATCTTAGCTGCTTCTGATGCTTAGCACACAAATGTCTTCATCATAAAAAATAAAGAAGTCTTTTTATAGTCCTTGTAACTCATGAGGGCAGAACCTGCTAAGAAAGGCTTCTCCACTTAACAGCTTAAATGTGACAATTTTAGCAGCCACATATGTACCCAGTGTGGTTCAATTTCCCCCAGAGATGTTTTTCTGATCCTAGGTAGGCAAACCATTCATTTGTGCTAATTCTGAACAGGTGCAAGCTAGTCTCCTTCAATCTCAATTAGCCAGTAGGAAATTTATTTAGAAAGCTGACAGGAACTATTTGGGGGATTAATGATCACTGATTTATGAATATTGAGTAGCATTTCAATAATACAAGCAGAGTGATCACTTGTAGATGAAGCCAGTTCTCCCAACCATTATAGCCTGTAGCAATCACTCAAAGGCAGTTAAATGATTCTGATTTATGACCTTAACCTACAGGGCCCAGTACATTTGCTCTATCAGTGTGTAAATTCTAAAAACGCAATTCCCTGCACCTCTAGAGAGCCAATTTAAATCAACATTATGCATGAGCTGAGCATGCTTGAATTCTCAGATCTCTTATTTCACTCATTAAATTTGCACTGAACATCTTGCAATTAAAATTTCATATAGATTTTTTTTCTTATGATTGACATTTGGCCTTGGCAAAATGAGTTTAAATTTTGTTTCTTTAAAGATTTAGAAAGATCCAGACATTGTTTTCTGCAAGATGATGATGATGGAGCACTAAAGCTTTTATTAGCATTTTGAAAAGCCCCTCCTTTTTGCTGGAAGACTGTCTACCACCGGTAAATGAAAGCAATTCAGTAACCACAGCCAAAGCTAGAGCTAACAGAGCAGCCTCAAACGTGTTTCTGCAGTTGATGTGACCCTTCCCTAGTTTTAGGCCAACATCTTTAACTGGGGTGGAACAAATTAGGCCTTCCAGTACAAACCAATATGTGTTCATCTGCAAGAGATAAACAGCAGCTCTAGTAAGTAATTTTGAAAATAAGCCCATGACAACTGGAAAGAGCAGAGAAGTATTTAAGTGATTTCAAGTCCTGATCTGAAATCAACTGCTTGGATTCACTCAACGCTCAATTTGCGGTGCTAAAGTCAGACAACTTGTTTAATGTCATGTTCTGTCCCTCAGGCAAGGAGTTCAAAACCAGTTGTGACCTTCTGTGATCCCGTGGTTAGAGTGCACCTGCAGGAAATGGACCACGCAGCAAGGAGTTCACACTGCAGGGAAAACATGAGGGCTGAGGGGAGGAGAATCATTTATGCCTCAATACACCAATGGCTTATGAGAACTGATAAGTTAAGTGCACATGGACAGACTGGACCACACAGGGCAGCTCCAGGAAATACAAGATCTTTTTGCAGAGAAGCAGCTTCTAGCACAATGACATATCCGTTTCTTGTAAGACTTGGATTATTAGGGTCATGCCAATAATAAATAGCGATGCATGTGCTGCACAGACATACTAGTATTCATTTTGTACCTTATGAAGCAAATCAAGAGGAAGATGTTTCAAAAACCTGAGGAGCTGACTAAAGGAAGCATCCCCTACATAGGAGAAACATGAATATACATTTACAATAACCAGTTAGATCCGTTGGTCATATGTGGATGGAAACTGCACCAAGGATAATATTTTAACTGCTCTTTCCCAACCTCCTGGCCAGATTATTCACCTGTCAGAGCAGAAACTCACACACACAGAGCTAGAGCAGGACCCATGTTCCCATGCTGAGCATACAAGTGGTAAGAGAAGGCGCCCTCCTTCACACATCACAGGGGCTGCAGACTGGCACCCAAGCACAAGGAAGAATGCTTAAAGCCTACACCTCTACCACTCCCAGTTTAACCAGTTTCCATTCCATCCAGCTGAGCACAGTATTTGCCTATCAGCAAATTATAAACAAAGGAAATAAACAAAAAAATTGTCTCACTAAGGGAAGAGATCAATGGTGAACCTATATTCAATTATGCAGCTAAAGGAAAAATCCAGTATACTAGCTGTGGAGAATATCAATCTTGCAGCAATGCCCATGGCATATTTTACTGCAGAATAGTAAAGTCTTTACAGTCACAGCATAATTACACTAACACACCAGTATTTTAATATCATGTCTCTGCAATGAAATTTTGTTTCCATGTCCAGTCAATAATTCTGTCTCATCTCAGTGATGAATAGAGCTAAGTGAGTAATTGTTATGAATAATTTATTCACTGCATTTCACCTTTCATCTCTCTTTGAACATTTTGTGAAATTCTGCAGGTATACATTACACAAAATTATTCACAAATAACTCATGCTTGCAGACCATGTGTTGACAGTTCACTGAAAATATTCAAACTGTTTTGCCAATTGGCTACATTTAGGAGGTGTTGTAGCTGCTCCATCACTGGCTGGGCTCAGTTCAACCAAGATGCATTCTCAGTTGTTCAGACAGCTCAGACAATTCAAGTTCAGTCTCAGTTATTTAAGCTTGCAATGTACATTATGTTTAATTTCTCCCACTTCAGTCCTTCAGCTGGAGTGGCAATCACATCATCAAGCCATGACCCAGTGGAAGTCGATTCAGAATAATTCACCTGTATTAGAATTAGGTAGGCAAGTGTCTGGAGACATCCAATGGCATAAAAGGGTAGCAGAAGGGAAGGCAGGCCTGGAGCTGGGAATGGAGCTTTCAGTATCTCAGGGCACTCGTGTGTTGAAATATTGTGGTCTCTGACTCTTCAGTACCACACAAATTGGAACACTCACCCCATCTAAGCTACATCTTGACCATGGTGTGACTCCTGCTGTAGTCACCAGCCCCACCATGAGTGTGAGAGAGTTGCTAGGCAGGTCCCTGACCCCTACAGCCTCTGAAATAGCAATTGGAGTGCAAAACAGCATATGCTTTTCAGTAGGGATTAATGAGACTCCTCCTCACAAGGGATAGAGCACAGATGGATACAGCACGCTTTTAGAGATAGCCTGGCTAATGCTCCAAAACTGGGCTGGGGGAGGAAGTTGCTATGATTTGGTGGAGGGGGAGGTTTTTTTGGTTTATTTCTTTGATTCTACCACTTCTACTTGCTGTCACATGGCTTTAGACACTCCATAGCTAATGTAATTTGGCCAAAANATGTAATTTGGCCAAAAAAAAAAAAAAAAGCATTGCATGAAGCTGAATTAAAAATACAGGCTCTGAATAAACAATTGAGTAAATGTTTAGTCTGCCTACCAAAGTATGGTAATCTAGAACCCCCAATTCATTAGATATTGCTGAGTTGCTCTAGAAATATCAGATAACTTCAGTAAACAACTAACAGTTACATAATTTACAGAAACTGAAGTCCTCAGAATGATGTTTTATTTCTTACCTGTATTATAAAAGCAGCAAGATTTACAGAACTGTAAAGAATAACTCTTTAGCTTCACCCACTTGTGTAATTATCTTAAAATTTGAAATGTCATCAATGATACAATATGGTCATAAGTAATTAACCATTTAATTAGAATCTAGAAATCAAAAGTAACTCATATTTAGACAAAATTGCCCTTCATAGCTGGGTTTCAGTAGTCCATGAACCTAAGCAATAATGAAATTGAAAGAAACAAAGACTTAACACTTTTTATGGGAATGTGCAATGCAAAGCAAAAAGGAACAGCAGGCTTGGACTCCCATGCTGATTAGTGTTCAGTTTAATCAATGCTGAGATGGCATCAGCAAGAGATAGCATGTGTCACTTTGCTGTGTTAGAACTAAGTCAGAAAGAGAGAGAGGAGGAAGATTGGGAACACAAGAATTCCTTCAGTACTGGAAAAGTCTTTGCCTGTTCTGAACACATACAATTAAAGCCATAGAGCACTAAAAAAAAAGGTGGCGGGAGAAGAATGCTTGAAAAATCTCAAACATTAAGTTGAATAAGTCGTATTTGTTCTCCTGTGCAGCACTCTGTATTTGGTGAGGAAAAGCAGCATCACCTCATTGCATGGCAAAGCATTCCCAGATTTAAAGATCACAAATTGCAGTTCATCAGGGAGAAATCAATGCATTTTTAAGTCCTATCAAGCTTTCCAACAAAGCACTAACTACTGAAAGTTGTCATTCCATAGTCTCAATCTAAAGAACTAACAGAGGACTTGTTACTCTCAGTTTGTGTGGATTCAGAGACAATACTCTGCAGCAGCTTAAGACAAATTATTGTGAAAAAAACCAAATGAAAAATGTAACATGACACTGAGTTCAGGCAATGGAGGGAGCTCCCAGATTTAAGTCAAAGTGCTAGAGAATTATTACTGTCCAAATTTACATAGACCTTTCATTAAGATTTGTCATCATGAATTCTAAACTTTGGATTAACAGAAGAACTTACTTTTCATTGCAGGGTAATACTCTGCACTTGACAATGGCTCTGTGTGTGCATATTGGATGGGAATCCCAGAAAACGTGTGTGAGGCCAAACAGTTCCTCTACAGACAAACCAAGGCCCCAGTCTGTCTCACAGAGACCCTGAGGCATTTTTGCTCCAGTTCATTAAGTTAAGAACTTGCTCCCAGCTGGTTCCTAGTGAGCACACCTGAGTATTAAGTGGCTATCACTGATGTCACAAGCTTTTAAACACCTGCACAGGTGAGCTTCTGAAGAGATGACTTTCTAGGTTTTGCTAGAGGCCTCTCCTGATGGGCCATGCAGGACCAGTGATGTGTTTTGACCTCCCAAACATGCAGAACTTGTCACAGAATGTGAGCCACTGACAGCCTCTTCTCCTTCAAATCCTCTCCTTTTAGGAAACACTGGCAGAAGACACACATCTGGTTTTCAGAGATGCTACATATTTATTTCATGGCAAGTTTTTCCAGCACTCCAAACAGTCAATCTCATAATCTCTTCATCTCATCTCCCCACCTGAAATAGTGAGAGTCCCATTCTTCTTAATTTTTGAGATTTTATAGCAACCCCTACAGAACTGTTTTAACTTTTCAGTACAAAATAGAACTGTCTATTATAACTACCCAGAATGATCTTTTGTATCCAGTGAATACCAGGTTCAAGAAACCTGAAACTTTAGTGCACATCCCAAAAAACCAAAGTTTTGTCTCTCCAGGTGTGTTTATTCACAAACCATTTGGAGACAAGCACAGAGTACACCATTAATCTCTGCTTATGTTCTGCTAACTTGCTGCCTTGCCTTTCCCACCACCCAGCCACCAGCCCCAGACATGTGTTGCCGTCCTTTGGGTGCATAATGAGGCACTGCAGTGATTGCAGATTTCCGCCAGTAAGAGCTGGGTATTTCTCAAAACTGCCAGACTACTTTGCTAAGTTTCTGTCTGCTCATTTTTAATCACCACTATAATTTCAATCTTCTGCACCTACTGTGGACAATAAATTAAAAATAGGACCTATATAATCAAGGGAAGTATTTATTATTATGTTTTTTTTTCTGATTTGAAATGCCCATAGCTTGACATGCTGACTGATGTTCTTTGGTCAGTAAATAATGCCACCTGCTGGGCCACATATGTCCCCAGAATGAACATGTACTCCTAGGTGATTCACACAGACCATTATTTTCCCTTCCAGTTCCATGCTTTTCTTTTCCTTAACATTGTCAGGGGCCTTGTCTCATTTCTAGGAACAGAGGATGCACAGACCAGATGTGGATCTGTACAAGCACTACTACACAAGCTAATTAATCCAAAATTTGTCCTCCCATCCAGCACAGAAGGCATAAACAAGCATGTCTTGGTTTGAAATGCAAGATGTATTCTATTCCCAATCAGTTGAAACTAGCTGGGGAGATGTTTTTCTTTAATTCTGGGGGGGAGGGCGTAGATGTCTTCTCTTAATGGGCCAGCTGTTAAACCAGGTGGGGCCGTGTTCTTTATCCCTTCCAGGACCCATCCTCCCTTTAGGGGATATCTGCTGTCCATGGGCCATCCAGGCGCACTGCATGGATGATACAATTCCATCATCCCACTGGGAGATGCTCCACCCAGGGGGAGGAGCCCAGCATTCCAGCCTGGATAAAACCTGAGATTCACAACACTAGCACAGCCTGTCTGCACTGGATTGCCAGATGACGACCGGACCCATCTCACCACCACTGGACCTTCAGAGGAAAACTCCATCCTTCTACAGGATCATATATGCTCCAACAGAGCCACATCTGTCACTGCAGGGGGACTTTACTGGACTGCTCCCAAGACCCTGACCAACAGGGTGTCAGGTTGTATTCTAAATCTGTCAGGGTTTCTAGGATTTTTGTTTGTTTGTTTGCTCAGCTTTTTGTATTACTACATTTGTATTTTTACTATTCCTAGTAAAGAACTGTCATTCCTACTCACATATCTTTGCCTGAAAGCCCCTTAATTGCAAAATTATGATAATTTGGAGGGATAGAGTTTACATTCTCCATTCCAAGACACCTGTCTTTCTAAACCAAGACAAAGTATTAAATGAGTTACTCTCCACAGAGGTAGAAATCCAAAACTTGGTAAAACCCACTCTCTCTTCACACCCTCTCCTTCTGCTGCACTGTATTTGTGGGGCAGGAAAGAGGAACACAGTACTTAATAAGAAGAGCATGGTATGGAAAAGGGTAAGCCAGGTGACTGTGGCTCATCTTTTTACCCCACAATTATTTCACAGAATAAGAGTCACTGAGGTGGGAAGGCACCTCTGGAGATCATGTAATCCAATCCCCCTGCTCAATGCCTACAGCACGCTCAGCATCTTGTTGGGTTTTGAGTATCTCCAAGGATGTGCCTTTCAGACAACCTGTTCCTTGAGTGTTTGATCACCCTCTTACAGTAAAATAGCTTTTTCTTAGGATTAAATAGAATTTCCTGTATTTCTGTTTGCACCCACTGAAGACCTTTTTTGTGCACCTTAATCAAACCTCTCTTTTTAAGTGACTTTTCTTTAAACTAAATATCCCTGCACCAAAGGGGAAGGGGAATAGTTCCATTAGGATTTATAAATCCACATCACACCAACCGGCACAGATCAGTGATCAAACATACTGTACACCATGAAAAGCTGCTGCTGGGGAGTTTCTCTTGCCTCCTGGCGATCTTCAAGAGGCATTTGCTTCTAAAGACTTTTTGTCATTAGCTGCTTTTAAGTAGTCCAGATCAATGTTGTTCCTTAGTCAGGTCAGGGTCATTTATTATCTGCCAGATTGGTCAAAAAAGATGTTTAATTACCTCACCTTCACATGACCTAGTGCTGAGGTGGATTACAAACTCTACTTGTTTTCCAGCACCATTCTAGAAGCAGATTAGGAGTGACAAGAAAACAAAGAATTATACTGAAAGTGACCCTACAGATGTTAGTAAACTCTTATCACAGATTTTCATCAAAAAAAAGAGTTTGTAATGATTTGACTGTTCTGCCATGAACAGGTATAAGCAGCATTGGAATATTAATTCTGTAATTCTGTGCTTACCAGGAACAGTGAGGAACAGAAGTAACAGATTCTATAAGGACCCTTGCAGAATTTTACTGCAGGTTCAGAAATGCAAATTCAACTGATTATCGCATACACTAAGAACTGTCAATTTCAAGTTATCAATTAGAAGAAAAGCATCCACACTAGTTTCTTATAATTCTTCAATTTTGCTAGGAAGAGACTCTCATCCCAAAAAGCCTTACAAAAGAAGAAAAGAAATATATCTGAGTCTAGTAATAAATTCATATCCCCAAGTGAGACCAGAAAAATAATTTCTTATTATACATTAAATGTCATTGAGGTTCACCATGGTCATGAAGGCTATGAACCACATGGATCCAAAGGACAAAAGGAACAAGGCCATACATGCACAGATTTCCTCTCAAACATGCTCAACAGGCTTCCCTGGAAGGTCTCACATCTCCCCACTCCCTGCCAAGCTTTTCTCTTTCTCCATCTGCCTTTTCTCTATTAACTAATTTTTTACCCTGAAGAAGATTCTACGGCTGCTCCACTTTTAAATAATAAAATAGAAATTGCACAGTGGTTTAAAACACCATGCTAACATAACAAAATTGATTTTTCGTTGGGGAAGAAAACTAAAAAGCAATAAATTCACTTCAGCAACAAGTACAAAGAGGAAGTTATACAAATAATAGGTTACATGGTCAAAGCTTTTTCTAAGCTGGGTAATTTTATTAACTGTTTTGTTAACTTCTACTAGCGTTAAAACAGAAAAAAAAATTAATTCCCATATCATGCATGAAAAACATTCCAAGTTTCTATAATATTCAGAGATTAATTAAATATTCCAAACTACTGATGTTATAAAAGTCATTTTGAAACAGTCTATTCAACACTGTTGGATGGCAGCTGATGGCTTTTGCCATGGCGACCCTGGTGCAAGCCTGGTCTGTTCCTGTGCAGGTTGATGTCCAGGACAATCACAAGACCTGGAATGGTTTATCAATGAGTTTTCCAGCCTGCCATGAATATAAGTGTCACATTTTTGGGGAGTCTTCATTGAAGACTATGGCAATGGGTAGTTGTAAAAGCAAAGTCCTTTATTGCATGGCTACATCAGTCCCATGAAGGCAGAGTTATTAGTGCCCACAGCAGTATGCAGAAGCCTTCCAACATAAAGTTTCTCAGTCCCAAGCAGAAGCAGCAGACACAGCACTATAATTGTGAGTGTCTTATCCACAGCAGCCACAGCAGTAGCAACAGCAGCAGCATTTTTGATGTTTCATGAGCCTCTGTGTGTTAGCATTCTCAAAGCGGTGCATTTTTATCCTAGTTTTATCCAATCAGCCTTAAACACAAATTTTCTACAGTCTTGCTGGGCCAATCCTAAGTTAAGATTGATGTGTGGCAATATTTGTAAATTCTTACACAAATTCTATCCATATAGCTCTATCTGTTCTATCTAGGAATGTTTTAGCAAGGTTACATTGTTTTCATTACGTCTGGAGTTTATGCATCTTTGCAAATGGCAAAACAACCTAACTTTAAACTAGGCTTCAGGGCTTCTCTTGCTAGCTTGCGTTTCTACCTCACGTCTGTATGGATTTATGTATTTTAGATTTTCTGAAGGTTCTAATTCAATCCTCACATTTCTGAGCACTCCTGGGCCTGTGTGGATTTGGCCCAGGGGGATTCACACTCCAACACAGAAGGTTTGTGCCTGATGACCAAATGTACAAAGGAAAGGGACAGCACAAAGTCCAGTCTAACAGCAACAGGCTCCTCCCACCTGCTGCACACAGGCTTCCTTCACCTGACCCAGGTGAATCAAATCCTCTGCTGGAACTCCCGATGGGGAATTTCTGTGCAGGACTTCCCAGCACCTCTTCCCCATGAGCTGCAGGGTCATCAGAGCTCTCTACACACCACCAGCAACCAGGGCAGGCTGGATAGACCACATTCAGCACAAACTATAGAAGGAGAGAAGAAAAACTGGAAGAAAGGTGGTGATTTTCTCCTGCCCGAAGTGAGAGGCATTAAAATTAGAACAGAGGAAAGAGTTCACTGAAACTCTCAGTGAACTCAATTTCTCAAGTGCACAAAGCATCTGAGAAAGCAGGTCCTGGGTAGGGCTGATCCCAAACACCCAGGCAGAGCTGAGAAAACACTCATGGCAGGCACTGTGCCCCATGCCCACAGCTCTGCAGGTAAGTGGATGAACACAGAAATTAAGACACAGCCTGTATTAGGGTGGTACACAGGCAGTTCAGCATGAGTTACCCAACAGGCAGCTCTTTTCAACTAATAGGAAATTTTTTTTTTTTTTTTTTTT
>VZDJ01000154.1:68636-84062 GCA_008694505.1 Cyanoderma ruficeps | reverse complement strand
TTTTTTTTTTTAAAGAATAGCCAGGAGTCACTTAGAGATTCCCAGAGAGATTCACAGCAGGGACAAGAGGCTGCTGAGTGAGCGTCACAGCAGCTCCCTGTTTTCAGGGTGAATTCATCCCACAGCAGCTCACACTTTGGACTATAATAGCCCTTTAACATCACTCACTTTGGCAAAGGCAGGACAGACTCCACTCCCACCTTCCGTCAGAGGACCCCAGGCACTTTCCCCCTGCAAATTCCCAGCTGCTTTCAGGTTGCACTGAACAGGAACCTGAGCGGGGATACACTATCTAGCGTGCAGAATTCCTGTTATTTTGAGTATGTACCAGCTAATCATGGATATGAAGAGTCAGCTAAACACGTAAGTGTCTATTGTCCAGGTAACTATTCCTGTGATTTGTAAAGGGCAGGGGAAGAGAAGGGACAGAATTACAAAAAAGTAAAGCCCATGTTTTCTCTGTCTCTCTCTCTGTCTTTGATCAAAACAATTCCTTTTAATTGCAATACAATGTCATTCTTCTTGGAGGGGAAAAAATAGACTGCCTGCTAAGAACTAGATGATCTATTTACGTAATACTTTCAAAAGATGCTCCAAGTTTTTAAATTTGCAGCTCAAAATGTGGCATAAATAAAATACCAACAATGGAAACCCATGTGTAAATCATGCTATTACGCAGAATTGTACCAAAAACTACACCAAGCAACTGGAGCAGATCTTCCATCATTTGATCTTATTTTGGCATTCAACACACTCACAAATTATAAACTTTTTCATTCATCACAAATCCAAAATCCCACTGGGAACATGGAAGGCAAGGTGGAGTCCTTTCAATATGGTGGCACTGAAGTTAGTGGGAGATTTAAATGTAGAAGAAATGCTGGATCTGGACATAAGAGTATTTGACATCAAATTATAATAGTCTTAAAAATGTAAGGATATTTATTCAAAAATGCTTCAGTATCTCAGAAGTTATTGCTTTTCCATACTGCTTTCTCAGCTGGATCACTGCTGCTTCTACTTTCCCTAATCTTTCCTTTCAAATTCTTCTTTTAAACATTTATAAAAAATTTGCACAGATGGGGAAAAAAGCTGAAGATCTGAAATAAAATTAATTTAATAAGGAAGGGACTAGAATTCCATTACTGGTTTAGGCAGCCTCTTTTCATGCTGTATATTATAACCAGGAGCAATTAATTTCAAAGCCCTTGATCTTTAGGAGCTTTTTCATTAATATTATTATTAATAATAACAGCAAGTTCCGCTCACTCTCTGCACTTGCCTCCTGCTAGGTGTAAGCACTCCAGTGCCTCTAGGCACCCTGCTCCAGCAGAGAATTATGGATTTAAAAGCTGCTGCTTTCTGTGCTGGCTTGTGGACAGGCAGGTGGCTGGCAAGAGCTCTTCACAGCCCCAGGACAACCCCATGGGTAAGGGCACAGCAGGAAAGGGCTGAGGCATGAGGATACCTGCTTGTGTTGCATGAGGAGATGTGGGGAGCTGTTGGAACCCTGGACACAGAGAATTTCAGATTTTCTGTGCTGACAGGCACTGACCCCCAAGAAAACACTGCATTTCACCTCAGGCCTTGGAACAGGCTTCCAAAATTGAGTGATGACACTGGGATTATGGGTGCGTAGTTTGAGTAGAAGTGTTATATCACATGGTGGAAAACTTGGAGTTTAAGGTGTTAGTATANCTGGATTACAACCTTATTTTGATACATATATATATATATACACATATATAAAGCAAGATAGAGGATTTAGGGTGTAGGCTAAGTGCTTCTTTTTCACCTTCTTCTTCATGGAATTGGGTGGTATCTTGTAATTGGGCAGAAAAATCTGCATTGTGGGCCACAGGTGTTTGGTTATTGGGTTAAAAGTAAAAAAAATTTAGGTGTCATTTCATAATTGGACAATTCTTTCTTAAAAGACCTTGTAAGGAGATAGAGAGCGAGCCATTTTCTACTTTGTTATCTAGAACTCGCAACTTGTGAGACTGTACTATAGATAAGAATTAATAAACATCTGAGTCTGAACACGAAAGCTGTCGCTCGAGCATTTAATCCCGGCACTAACAGAAAAAAAGCAGATAAAAAAGCCATAGGGAGCTTCAGAGCTCATGCTTGCACTGAGAGCTGGAGTGACAGGGCAGCATCTTGCTCACTTCACCCTTCTGTGCAAAGGGCACAGCCTGAACCACCAAAGAGAGCAGTGTCTGGTGCTGTCACTGCATGAAGGGCCAGCACCTCAGCTGGCACATGCCAGGGCTGCCAGCCACATCCTCAACATTCCTGGAGCTCAAGATGGCAATTTTCCCCAGGATGAAAAACATACAGATCCTGAGCTCAGTCCCATCATCCAAACAAAACACTTGGCCACATTTAGTAAGGTGCAAGTCATGTGGGTTTTGACTTCAGTCTTTCCATGTGCTGCTCACATGTTCATAGCAGTTGTCCATGTCAGGAGGTGCAGCCCCTCCCCAGTGTACATTGTAGAGAGTGGTTTCCCCGGGGAAGAGAAAAACCCTGGACTAACGCCCTGGGAAACCCATTTCTAAGTACAGTAAGCAAAAGGCTTACTCACATGTTCCCTCAGTTCAAGCATGCAAATTGTTGCTAGAAAGTTACTAGTTCTTTGTGTTACCATAGGTTGATTTTTGGTGCAGAAATTTTAGTATTCCTAATTGTTCTCCCCTATTGGAGACTTCCCTCAGAGCTTGCCTTAACTTGCCTCCCACACCAGGGTGCATAATTACCCCTGTCTGACCCTGGCCTCATGCTTTTTGCCCCTTGTTGCTGCCTTGTTCCAATTTGCTTGAAATATACTGTACACCTTCTTGTTTGCTATTTTTACATTATTAAAATTCTATTTCTGGACAATTGGATCAAAGCTGCCTCTCTCTACCAAATCACCATCTGGGCAGAGTCCAGGCTTGGCCCCCCAGGGGTTTCAGGACATGTTGGTGGGTGGTGACAGCTGAGGCAGGACTGCCGGCCATGCAAACCTTGTTCCACACACCCTTCAGAAACACAACCTGCAGAGCAGCCAGCCACGGAGCTCTGGATCAGCTGGCCAGGGGAAGCAGTAGCTCTGAAAATAAGTGCAGTGTCCTCCAGTATCCCTGGAGTAATGCACTCCACACTGGGCTGCACTGCCTGCTTTTGACACCCAGACTGTCACCTGTCAGACAGACTGTCCCTCCACCTCCAATCCAAGAACTGTTACCACAGGCCTCTCTTCATGGCTGTGCCTCCTTGCTCCTTATTCTCATAACAGGAACAACTTCCTGCTACCTTCCCTTTCAAGGACCTCTCAGTCTCATACAACCTGTTCACACATCTTCTAACACCTCCATGACAATGACAATACTGTCTTCACATAAAACCCAAATCTATTCTCATTTCAAAATTTTTCAAAACCCCTTTACACATTCAAGGCTTTTGAAGCTGTGCCTTTCTGGATACCTACCTTGGCAAACCAAACAAGGACCTAAAAGGCCCTGAAGTAGCAGCAGCTGCTGTAACAAGGAATGGAGGCAAACCTATGAATGTATCTCAAAAACTAAACTCAATTCAATTTACCCACTTTGCATCTTGCTCCCATATAGGAGTGTGAAAACAGGGACAATGCAAGGCCTCTGTTTCTCACTGGGTTCCAGCCATGCAGAGAGGGCAATAACCTCTGGCACAATGGGAAGATTCAGCATTAGCTGTGTTGGCAGCTCAGAAGTAGCCCCTGGGTGTGTCAGTCCATAAGGCTGCAGATTGACTGTCTGGGGTGTCTTCTTCTCAGTACCACACACGGGGATTTTTAAACTCCTATTTCTTCTTAAATATTATCCACTTCAGTATTCTTGTGGACAGCAGTTCATATAAGTACCTCATGAACACATCTCCCCAGGTTCCTGTAGACTTCCTTTCTTCCTAACTTTAAAGAAAGGAACAAAAGAACAATACACATTCCACTTGCAAATGGGATTCCAAAGAGGAAAGAATTGCAGCCCATCTGCCACACTTTTTTTTATTCATGTGCAAAATAAGGCTTGTATGCACAAAATATAAAGGACCCTAAAGATAAATAATCCCCTCTGTTTCCTGGCTAAACTATTACAAGTCAGTACACTATTGAGGTTATAAACCTTTATTTGCATTAATCTCGCATAAAGGTTGCTTCCAACAGTTACCTTCCTAAACTGATGAATCATTAGGTCCACTCAATCTCTTTCAATTTAAGAAAGATCTGTCCAAAACCTGAAATTTTAGTGATACACAATTGTTTTGTACTGAATAATACACTTTCAGATATAACACACTCCAGTAAGTTATAAAGACACAGTGACAGAGATGTGGTGAATCAAGATAACTCAAGTGCAACTTCCCAAGTTTGTCATGTAAGTAAAAGCACTGTGGGTGAAAGTTTGCATGGTTCCAGAAGGCAGATACAGGGGGTTTGTTTGTTTAACTATATTTTAATTCTGATACTCAGTTCCCAACCAGATGAGGCAAATCAAGTCTTAGAGCCCCAACTAAACAGCAAAAACAAAAGATATCAGCACCCACACCCACCCATAGGCAAAAGTCTTCACCAGAAAGCTCACCAGAGGGAATTCTGAAGAACAAATTGTCCTGAAGAGCAAATATTTGCTCTGAAGAACAAATAGCAATGGGTGGGGCGGGATAGGAAGGATGGCTAAGCATTGGCCAGGGCATTTGCCTGCCCTGAACAAGCACACAAATCTTCCCAAACAACACAATTTAGGTGTTCACTTAATCTGCTTTTTTTGTTGCCCAAATCAGTATGAAAGTCCTGTCTCATCCCTCCAGATGGACAGTCACTGGCAGGTAATTGCACAAGTCTGAGCAAGCTGGTTCTGTTTTCCTAAGCTTCTACAGAGAAGTGGGTATGTCCAGAAGGAAATTCCTCACTTAATCAATTCACCCCTCAAGCAAGGGGTATAAAACACATTGCAGCATCTGAAGGGGACTCTTGTCTCCTCATAGAGAAGCAAAATTCCCATTAGTGAAGTGCAGCTAAAAGCACTTGAGCAACTCACAAGAATTTTCAGCAAAAGCACAGCAGAGAAATGTAGAGCAGCCAGGTACCAAGCAGAGCAGAGAGCCTGAGTGTGCCCAGGTAACTGAGGGCACAGAGCTTTGCAGAGTTCATTTTGCTGCCTCTCCAGGAGCTGCAGGCAATGCATGGGTACTCCTCAGATTGCTCTAAGCCTGTCAGCCAAGCTAATGATAAAGAATTGAATATGCAAAATCATAAAATGCAGGTCATGAATGCTCTGGTCCCTAGGTGCAACCCAGAGACAACAATGTATCTAAAGGTGTAGGAATAGGGTAAAAATCCAGCCTGTCATTTTTTCTAAGTGCAGCTAACAAGCAATTTTTAGGTTAACATATGAAGCTATTTTGAGAATGAGAAGTTCCTTTAACAAAACAATCTATTCTGATGATGAAAAATAAGTGCACCTGTAATAACAAGGAATTTGTCCCATGAGAATCAGTAAAGAAAATATGGAAACAATCCGAAAATAGATAGATTTGATGGACAAGTAAAATGTCTCTTACTAATCAATAGAATAATTAAAGCTATTAATCAATTAGAAGTTGCCCTTGAGGTTTGTAAAAACTGTATAAAAGGCAGCATGGGGCCATAATAAAGAAGCCTTCTGATCCTTCTGAACTTTTATGGTGTCACTCTATGTGTCATGACCATCCCAACAACATAAAGGGAGAGGAAATCCATCAAAGTAGGCACTGGATTGTCTGTGGAGTCCCACCTTGGCTGACTGCCACTGTCACTTTGCTGGTCACACCAAGGCTTCTGCATGTGCCAATGGGTCAGAAGCTCTCTTTTTCCTCAGGAGACTGGAGCGTGACACTTGGGAAGTATTCTGAAAGGGAAGATGTCATTAAATGGAATACAAACTGCTCTTTGCTTTGTATTAACAGGTTTGTTAACATTGTAGAAATAATTGCAAAATAAATAAAACCTTTCTTTGCAGGAGCTCAGATCATTTTACCCTTTTTTGCTTTAATGCAAGTAGTGAGTTTAAATCCAGCCAGTGTCATCTAGTCCACACTGCCAAAACCCAAATCCCATCTTAAAATCTGCACAAAAGTAAAATTTCTGTATAGCAGAACTCAATATTTTAATAGATTTTGAAATAAAGTATTGGTTTTAACAAAACCAAAATTTTATCTGAATTCTAAGATGATGTGAGTGCTGGAGAGAAGAAATTCTCAGGAAATCATTTTAAGTATTCATGTTCCATTACATAAAACTTGCAAGACTGTTGCAAAATGCATTTAAATAAGAGCAAAGTCATTGCACAGTTGCAAGAGATTGTGTTCCCCTTCTTGTGAATGAGGATATTTTAACACCCGTCTTTCTTCCTATTTGTTTCGGTCACATTTTTTAATTGTCTCTTGAGGCAGAATTTCTTTAAGAACAGATTTTTTCTGGGTGTTTTCTCAAGATGCCACATTTAGATCTATTATTATTCTCCTTGGTAAATGTTTATGCTCTGGTTCCCACCATATTTTAATTCGGTTATTTTTGTCAACTGCTAAATAATTTATTTTTAAGAAACCAAATACCTATTTGTGTATCGCAGTTCATCATACTGGCTTTATCCATTACAAATTAAAAGGAAACTTTTAAAAACCCTAAGTTTTTTTATATAACCTCTCTCTCTGAGAAATAAATACTGTTATCTTCATATTTTTGAACCAGTCAACTCCACAAACTGGTTCCTTCACACAAGTTTTTCCAAATTTTAAATAAATTAGCACATTTTGAGGTGAAGATTGAGTAGGGAATGTGCTGCTTTTCTCTGGACACTCCCAAGAGAGCCCAGCACAGTCCAGCAGCACAGACAGAACAGATTTCCTTCCCTGGACTTGCCAAGAGCCACAGGGTGAAAGAGACCCCTTGTTCTAAGGGGTTGGGTGAGCCCAGAGCTCCCCACCTGAGAGCATTGCTCTGGGGCAAAGATGGTTACAAACCAGATGAAAATGCTCCTGACTGGTGTGGTTCTGCAGCCAGCTGTTGCAGATGGGCCCCAGCTTCACTGACAAGCAATTTGTGCAAACTTGTTAATTGAATTCCCCTGCTCACTGCCTTTCTCAGACACCACGTCATAGGCCAGCTCTGAGGAGGGGCTTATCCAGGCAGGGCACACACCTCAGTGACAGACAGAGCTCACTCCATCCCCTGCCTGTGGCACATTTCAGTCACAGCCTGGAAACAGCAGGCAGCTTTAACCAGGACGTAAAACTAAAATTTAAAAAAAAAAAAAATTAAGAAAAAAAAAGTAGGTGTTCTTGACTAAGAAAATAAGTAGAAGTAGAAATTTTATTCTATCATCATTCTCTACTTTGAGCCTATAACTGTATAAATATTGCTAAGCCATACCAAACTCCTCAGCAAACCTGCATAGGACACCTATGACACCCTTTTGAGCTCCGACTGGTATGAAATGTGCTGCATTGAAAATTATCATGGCTCTGATGAGCAATAATCATGCATTTACCCTAGGTATAATTCACCTTTTCTCTGGTAGCTGAACCCACCAACCATTTTAACTGCCTCACCTCACCTGACTTACCTGTTTCATTAAAACATTCCATTTTAAACACTGATATACTCTCCAGACTCAGGGAATCGATGTGCCAGGGTAATTCCTAGACAGCTATATCCTGTTTCTCCAGCAGTCCTCCAGCCTTGTAAAAGGCAAAGTCACCTAAAATAGAACAGTTTCTACAGATAAATAATACCTTTATTTCAGTAAATATTTTAAAATATTTTTAATGCCAAATAAGCCAAAGAAATTAGTGGCAAAGCAAAACCACAACATTAATATTTGACATTTGACTTCTATAAAAACTCAGAATTTCACCATTATTTAATATGGGGGCTTTTTGCAGGCAGATAATTTTACTTTGTCTACCTTGTTGCACAAAACTATCATTAACAAGATATATTACCTAATTATGCTGGTCTGTTCTACTTCTGAGCAGGATTGCAGCTATAAATTTCACATGGGCTATGTACTGTGTGCAAAGGCTTCTGCCAGAATCCCATGGCCACAAAGAACAAAATCTGGAGAGACAGTGTCGTTCCATTTGACAAACTGACTGGTACCACTGTCAGCATAATAGTCCCAGATCTGCAGCAGAAGAGAGCAACATTGATTGGCAACATCAGAAGGGTCAAGATAAATTCAATATTTATGGCTCTGGGCTGTGCTGACAGCTCCTGATGAGCTCTTAAAGCTGATACCTTTCTTCTGAAAGTTGTCCCACTAAACCTGCAGTTTCCAAGGTTCCAAGTTTGTTTCCCAGGCTGCTGACAGCCTTGCCAGCCTCTAGGAGGGCATTGCTGAGCACTCTGCCCTTCCCCATTTCCCTAAGCCAGAACCATGCAGTCCTTTCTGTAGGGGAAGTGAAATTATTTGCTTCACTAAAAGCATAATAACCCAGCAATGATCACACAGAAAAAAACGAGAAGTGGTTTTTAATATATAAAAACAGTTTTGTACATCTGCTTTCTGTTTTTTCATCTGGATGAAAATATGTGAAGAACCTCACTGTCCCAAAATTCAGTGTTGTTGGGTTTTCCCCCTGAGGTAACAAAATTAATTTCAAGTGAGACTAACTCCTGGCTCAAAGCTAAATTTGCAAAATTGTATCACTACACCCAAATTTTATAGATACAGGTAAATTAAATTATTAACATAACATGCCAGCCACACAAAACAAAGCCAGAAATATAATAATTGCCAGGAAAGAATATTTTCTGTAGATTAGCTCTTGTTTAACAAACATGATTTTTTGTTCCAGCTGATTCCAAGTTAGGGCAATAGTGTAAATTTCTTAATTTAAGATCTCTAAACTAGCACCTGAAAAAACAGCATGACTAAAGCACACATCAAATGGATTAAAAATACCTACCTAGCTTGAAAACATAGATACCAATGGGCACTTGACATCTGTGGCATCATTACTAGCAAGTTCCTGAAAATATTGGGATGAAACCTCTTACAAAGGAATGCATCCATCAAGGAGAACTGAAACTAAAGCAAATTGAGCAGAGGGAATTGATATTACAAATACCTGCAGACTGATAAATGAGGAAGAGATGAGACTACTGGCAAAGAAATTAGAGCCACTTGAGAAACAAGACCCATTTGAACAAAATATGTTTTAAATCAAAACTCACAAAAAATGTTCATCTGGGGAAAAATCCTAGAAATCCCAAAAAGGAAGGTTTATGAATCATCTAAACCCATCTTCCTACTGAGATCTAAGACATTCAGACAGCTATTTGTCTTCTTGAAAATCCCTAATGACTGAGATTTCACAGGCCTGGCAAGTAAATCTAGTCTTGAAAAAGTCACATCTAGACTAAAACATTCTCAGCTGCAATTTCAGATCACATTTGCTTCTCTGCCAGTCCCCAGTAGGCTGGAAGCACGAGGCATGTTTGTCCTTCAACATCCCCTGCAACAACCTGCAAGCTCTTCAGTTTTCTCTTCATGACAAACCATTTGCTCAAGTTTTCTTCCCTGGTCTTGGACAAGCAGGGAGTCAAGGGTGGTAACAGCACAGTGGCAAGGCAGAATGCCACAGCACCTGGGCTGGATGAGCAGAGCTGGGAAATGAAGTGGATTTTTTTTTCCAAAGAACCCCTAACAAAATATTTTTCTTATGATGTAGATCCATGATAGTTCCTTAAAACTGTTTGTCTTAGGGAAGGGATCCTTGCCAAGAATGAACACCAACATTTGTTTCAGCAAACACTGCTTGCTTCCTGCCCAGTCTGCATGCAGCCTTGGAGGGAAAGGCAGACACATGGTATTTGAAAAAGATGTATATTATTTTAACAAAATTTTGCCCACATTTTCACATACGATGATTGAGAATGACAGTGAATTCACATATTTGTAAGTGGCTTTTTGGAGCTTGCAACATCTAGAGCAGGAGTGGGAGTAATTTATACACAAATTATGTGCTATACATGTCTGTTGGAGCCATTTACTAAAAAAAAATTAATTGTAATTAAATTAATCTGGTCCTGTGGAAATATAATTTTGACAAAGTGTGTTTCTTACTGCCACAGACTGCTGTTAACTCAGAGTTTCATGTGTTGTTAGTAATTTAAATACTGTACCAGTCAAAATAACTTCAAATTGCTGGTACCAGATGTCGTCAATGCAGAAAATAATTTCTCCATCCTAACTTTATTTTCAGTAATGTAATAGAAAATATTAAAGGCATTGTGAAGTTAATTAGGACATTAACTGTTACCTAGTAATCTTGTATTTTGTTTTCTAAAGAAAATGTTTTCTTCTGTATGCATCTCGGGGAAAGAAGCATAGCATTGTTATTAATTCCGTGACTGGAAGAACTGATGGGGAAAATGCAGATAACATGAAGTCAGCCTTTCTATGTACCATCGTGAATTAAATTCATGTGCATGAATGAAAATATCACTGAGGAGATGGGGAGAACGGAGCCAGTTTTCAGTGGAGCTCTTGGCCTTGGAAGTACCGTGATTTTGACATTGAAATTTGAGGCCTGTAATGTGAACAAGCTAAGGAACCTTGGATGTGTTTGCACAAGTGGTGAGGAGTTAGTCTGAGAGCAGTGGGAAGGGGGGCCATATCCTCATCAGTTCCCTCTGAGTGGTAGAAGGGTCCCTAAGAGGAATTATGTATTTCCACATGGAGAAGACACAGTGTGCTAGACAGTGGTTTAATCTAGCTCAAAAAGAATGAGAAGCAGTTGCTACAAAGTGAAATCAGGTTAATTCAAATTAGGAATGAGGCAAGTATCCTTAACAGTGGAGCAAATGAGAGGAAAGAGGTGAGTTTTCCCGTGTGAAATGTCTTTACGTCAGTATCCTCTTTTTAAATATGGAAACTAAAAACTAAAGGTAGAGGCAGACTTATCCACTCTCCTTTTTAAGGTTTTGAACAATTGGATCAAGCCTTTGCCACAAAACTGTGCCTGGTGCTCATGTTGTCACTTTACCACAAGCCCTAGCCTGTTTCCAGTACTATTTTTCTGAGTGTTTTTCCTTAAAAAAAAAGGAAGGAGTGTTTTTCCTTTTTCTTGAAAGCACAACACATGGCCATCACAGCCTGCCAAGATAGCAAACTTTTATAAAGAAACAGAACAAAATAGAACAATAGTACACAAATGCTTTACAAATGGCTTTAGAGAGTAATTATATCATTAGTCCTGAGTGGTTCCAGCTTCCAAGTCTGCTGCTACTAATCTTTTGAATACATTTTTGTTAGAAACTAAGTGGCTATCACTAGAGAAAAACTTGCCTAGAAACTAAGTGGATATCACTAGAGAAAAAACTTGCCAAGTGAAGAGCACTCCACTTCCGTGCAGTTCATTGAAAAGGAGGAATTTCCTACACCCACTGCCCTGGAGACAGCCAAAGGAGGAGCACTGACAACTGCTTCCATGTACCAGCTCCACAGTAACTCTGGGGAATATAATCCTTAAATAGTAACCAAGTAGGTCCACAGGTGCAAGTCTGCTCTCCTGGGGCCTACAGTTGCAATCCTACAATTTGTGTTGTTTCTTTCCCTTAGGACTCTGAACTCCACCATCCCAGCCTTGCTGTCTCTGAGATCACCTCCCCTGACTGACACATCCAAATAGTTCTTTCTTGTTTTTAAGTGTGAGGAGCAGAGCACCTCCCCTTGTCAGCTCCTTAATCTCTTTGCTGAGGAATTTTTCAACAAGGCACTTGAGAAACCACTTGATTGCTAGTGTCTTGCTGGGATGCAGCAGATATTGGGGTGGGCAAAGTTTCCCATGAGGAGAGGGGCTGTTGCATTTTATCCTCACACCCAAACAAATGTTTCCAAATAAGGAAAAGGGATTTCAGTTTCACCCTTCACTTCTAAGGAAAAGTACCAGAAACATTTGGGTTTCCTTCACTGTAATTGGCCCAGTGCCAGCACAGGGGCACCAGTTGGATCTTTGGGATGTTTCCCAAAACCTGTAGCAGTTTTTATTGGGCAGAAAGTCAAATAACCCTCCTAAAACATTAAGTACATAAGAAAGAGCAAAAAGGTGCTCAGGGCTTTTTGGGGTATCTTAACCATTGCTAGAGGTTTCTCTGCACTGTGCACAGCTTTCATTTTGTTTTTGTATCATTTGTTATTTTCTCATTTATTAAAACCTTTGCACACCTTATCAGCTTTCTCACAAATTATTTTAAAGCCATTTCTGTGAGGTGCTGGACACCCTCAGAGTGTACTGTATAGTATTGTGTCTCTCATGGAGATGAAAACATCTGGCTCAACGAGAATTTCAATAAGGGACCTGTAAACACAAGGCTTCTTCCAGCTCTCTGAAGACCACCTGACCTACTTCTTCCTAACTGTGGAGTCCATGGCAGACACCCACCACAATACAGGTAATACAGGCCCTCCTGGTAATCTTGACCTGAAGCTCTCCCCTGGCTCGTCATCCACCCCAAGGCAGAGCTCCAGGCATTCCTGCTGCTCTCCCACACAAAGGGCAAACTCTGCTGCCACTCCCCAGCTCGATCTTCCTGAAGGGCTTGTATCACCCATTGCAGCAGTGGTATGAATATCTTAGCAATATCTGTGATGCAATGAGGCAACAGACATAATATCCACAAGTGAGAGCACCTCCCCTACCATGCTGTCCTCTCAACAATTCTTCATTTGTCTGTTAAAATCCTTTAAACAGCAATTAAATAAGATCCCCGGGGTATATCTTCCCCCATCCCTTTGGCTAAAAATGCCTCACATGCACTGTTTAATCCAGCTCATACCTGGCAGGTATGAACAGAGCCATTATATTGTCATCCAATCCTCTGAAGACATTAATGCAGCACAACATGAGCCACAGTGTCAGGGGTTCAGTCATGTATAGGGGATGAGGCAAAGCAAAATGAAGATGAAAAATCATTTTGGGGATAGCTGAGCTGAAACACTCCCTGCACAGGTCCAGACAGCAATCTGCAGAAATGCAGCTGAGGTGATCACTCAGGTTAGAGACCCAGCTGGGATATAATTTCAGCAATCTGGACTGTTTTGCAGATGAGGCATTTTTACCTCACCGTAATTAAAAGACACCTGAACAATCCCTGGAAAACTTCTACCACTGTAGTTGGTTCCCCCTCCTGCTGACAAAACAAGCACAAACTGTATTATCATAGCCGTGCAATGGGAACAGGAGTTATGGAGCTACCCTGAAGAGAAACATCCCTCAGTGTTTAACCAGAGAGAACAGAACTATGTGAAAGCTAAAAAATAATCTACTTGGTAATTACAATTAATAGCATTTACCTCTTACTGGGAGTTTTACATTTCTTGAATATTTTCCAAACATTAATTAATTACTAAGGCAGGGGGGGAAATGTGGAATAGAAGTATGTTGTGATACACTAATTATTGTGCAAGTACCACTGTTCCCTGAGCGCTTCTTTATGTGTAACCAAGAGGTACATACAGGTTTAGCTTATTCTCTGCTGTAGGGGAAAGCAGCCCTTTTGGATTTTTTTTCTTTCTTTTCTCCTACTTACTTCCAGCTGAAGTTGTCAAATATCGATTGTTCTTCAACAGGAAGTGAGCTAAAAGTCAAACTTGTTTTGACTGCAGATTTGGACAAATACAGAGTTCCAGAAACCTACATTCTAAATTTCCCAGGGTTTAAAATACCATAATAGCCAAAAAAAATTCCCCAGGTTTCCAAAACAATGACACACAGCTCTTGTCACTTCAACTGGCCATTCCACAAATAAAGGACACAATTTGCACTGTATAATCACTACTTCCAAAAGCAGAAACCTATACTTGATTTTTTTCTCACTATCCAAAGAAATGCTTTGAAATTAATAAAGGCTGAGAATCCTAGAAATAATTGGAAATACTAAAAGCCTGTCCTGGTTTAGGGCAAATTTGGGAGGAGACTCCGAATGAGGGTTCCTCTGGAGAACAAAACCTAAATGGCCCCTCCCCGCAGTTGGTCCGGGAAAAGAACTTCCTCGGAGAAAAGTGGAAAAAACTATTTATTTAACAAACAAACTGCCCACAAGCATAAGGAATGAATAATATGAAACAATAAAACCTCTCACTGGTCCGAAGAGATGGCAAAACTGAGAGAAGTCCTTGCTGTGAGCCAGCTCAGTTCTCTCAGTCTCTTATCAGTCCCAGTCCCTTCGGCGCTGGAAAACGCCCAGGTCCAGGCCCGGTGGGCCACAGGTGCAGCTCCTGGTGGTCCCCTGGGTTTTTCAGTCCAGAGCAGATTTAAACAGTCCCAAAAAAAAAAAAAATAAAAGGAAAAGAAAAAAAAAACAGTCCAGGAAGCTTTTTGCCTCAGGTAGCTAGACTAACTGAAAAGAAAAAAACCTCTCTCTCGCTGCTGTCCGTGCATCTGATGAACACCCAAGGACAACAAAGAAGAAGTGAGGAGGAGTGAAAACTGTTTTTTTCAAAACAAACTGCGTGTCTTCTTCCCTGCTCACTCTCAGAATCAGTCTTAAAGGTACAGAACACACAGCACACACAGAACAGACGATTGGGGATACAGGCGTTATAGTCACCCTAGGACAATTTTTAAAATTGAAATTAATAAAGGTTGAGAATCCTAGAAATAATTGGAAATACTAAAAGCCATACTACCACTTTTCATCAAACTACCAATGTACTAACAGTATAACAGGAAAAGGAAATTGACTGGCCTGATCAGATGACTTCAGAGTGAAAACTTCATGAAGCACTGATTGTTTCAGATAAAAAAAATTATCCATTCTCAGGGGAACATCCTAAAGAGAACAACTTTAATTTTTCTCCATCATTATTAAACATACTTCTAATACTTGGGCACTCATAACTCCTCCAAACACTTCTCACCACATTTCAAAGTTTTCTTTTTGAATTTTGCATGGTTTAGCTCAATCCACCTTTTGTAAGGACTTAGATTTTCTTGGGAAATTGATATTAAATCTTCTCAGAATCATCTTCCTTGGATAAGTCTGTTTACAACTGTTATAACCCAATAAGGCACATGACATAACTGAAACAAAAAATTTGAATCCTGTCCTGGGTTATAGTCTATTCAATTTCATCTGCTGAAAACAGTTGGGGGCGGGTGCCTTTTGATAATGGGCCAACGGTCAGTATCAGGTAGAGCATTGTTCTTATCTTTAATGGGCCATTAACAGTCTTCTCTAGCCGTGTCCCCTTCCCAACACATACCTACATCCTAGCGTACCTATTGTGTGATGCTCCACCCCGTGGGAGGAGCCAGCCATTCTCACCTGGATAAAGCTGGGACTTTAAACCAGCACAGTGTCTTGCTTCATCCGATTACGGGAGGAAGGCTGGACCCTTCTCACCACCTCAGGACCCCTTT
>VZDJ01000154.1:30592-63503 GCA_008694505.1 Cyanoderma ruficeps | reverse complement strand
CCTCTCACACAGAGCGGGACCTCCGCGCTGACCTTTCCTGAGGAGCCTCAGCCCCCGCTGCGGGGGAGGATGCGCTATCCTGGATTTCCCACCTCGCTCCCCCCCGTTTTTTTTTGGTTTTTTTTTGTTTTTTTTTTTCCTTTTTCTTTTCTACCACATTTGTATTCTTATATTCTTAGTAAAAAGCTGTTATTCCTACTCCCAAATCGTTGCCTGAGAGCCATTAATTGCAAAATTAGAACTTGGCGGGGGGTGAGGGGTTTACATCCTCTATTCTAAGGGGAACCCCAGTTTCCCTGGCAGATACCTGTCTTTCTAAACCAAGACAAATCCTATTGCAAAACTCAATCTTTCCAGTTCCCACAGAGCTCATCTATATCCAGGCAGCACTTCTATAGTTTCTATAATGGAATTAAACTGTGATACTGGAAATATCCAAAGGAATTTCCACCCAGAGCTCCTCATTGAGAAGTCTTGCAGACTTCTCAACAAGGTGGAAGCTCTAAAACCAAAATGCAATTAGTGTTTTGCTTGCTATCAGTGTCTGAACCCCATGGTGATGGATACTTTATAAATACACAGGACCAGCAACACTCAGTGTCCCTCTTCCACCTAGTCTTCATCTTTGCCCTCAAGAATACTTTGAAAAAAATTGTTTCCAAGCTTAACATGAGGGAGAGTATGGTTTACTTTTGTAACTGTCATTTTACTACAAATGCTGAATTTGAAAATCCAATTAAAAATCCAGTACTTTCTACTTGATCTCATCAGTTTTCATCCTTCCTGACAATCTGAATGAAGCAAATGAAACCTAAATTTTCATTTAAAGACAGAAAGAGAATTGCTGTAATTTAAGGAAGGCACTTTAGAGGAGAGTGGTGTCTGACACATACTTTTAAGGCTTTTATGTGATAAGCATTCCCAGTGCCCTATTTTGTATAGGGTTGTTCAGATCTGAATTCAAATTTTACCTTTTTGTTCATTTTGTAAGAAAAAATTTGATAAAATTGATGAGCAATGGCTACATCTGCTCCATTTAAAGTAAGGAGCCAAATTAGGGTATCAGGAACACTTTCTTTTACTCCCTGACTCACCAGGGCCTTCAGAAAGTTAAAGAAAACACATGGACCTGTTCTTAAAAATACTTAAAGCTTGACTGAAATACGATGCCTTTTACACTTTGAGATAACTAAAAATGCAAAAAGAAATAAGGAGAGAGGCTTTTCAGTTTCTGAAGAATTCTCTGCATTTTCTGATGGCTATCACCTTTACAGCTCTTGCTCTCTATTTGCCATTTGCCAACAACATGAAGATATAAGCATCTCCCATTTAAGATGCATCTGTGAGGAAAAAAGGGCAAAGCAATTTGATATTATAGTGATGAGGAACACAAATGCCCAAGACCTCATGAAAGTGTACTTGCTCAGCAGAGCACCTTCTGCAAAATGGGCTGCTTCCTGTGAACAGGCACAAATTGCCCCAAAATATCTTTCTCGATCTCAAATGTATAATTATTAAAATACTGTTGTTTCTGTGTCTGTGAGTCCTGTGGGAGCACATGCAGAGCCCAGCCTGTACTCACCTCCATTCCCATTAAATAGCATGTGGCTTGCTGCCTTCACATCCTGTGTTTCAGCCATGGCTGGGAACCTGAAAGACCTTCCCAGCACAAGTTCATTCCTTGCTTTTTATAACTGAATGAATGAGAGGCCCAAATTACTCACTGTGAGGTTTTTATCTTCTTTTCTTCATGTTAGAGATGGGATTAATACACGGACCCAGATGTTTATTTATTGTTATCTGTGTTACAGTCTCACAAGTTGTGAGCTCTAACTAGCAGGATAGAAAATAGAGGTGCCTCTAACTCTTTCCAAGGACTTTTAAGTGCTAATTATCCAATAATGAGATGACACCTATATTATTTATACTTTTGACACAACAATTGATCACCCAAGGTTTGCAATGCAGACCTCTTCATCCAATTAGAAAAAAACACCCAAAACCAAGAAGAAGGTGAAGAAGAAGGACTCAGACAATGCCCTAAATCCTCCATCTTGCCCCATATATATTACTATATACAAAAACCTTAAATTCTAAGTTTTTTACCCTGTGAGATCACACAATACTATTCAAACTACACACCCACAACCCCAGTGCCATCACTCAACTTTGGAAGCCTGTTCCAAGGCCTCAGATCAAATGTAGTGCTTGCTTGAGGGTCAGTGCCTTTTAGCACAGAAAGTCTGAAATTTTCAGCCTCCAGAGTTTCCAACAACTCCCTGCCCCTCAGTGCTCTCCTCAGCTTGTAGCAGGGCCTTGTGCTCAGGTTGACAGTGAACAAGGGCAGTGTTTGCAGCAGCAGCAACAGCACACCAGGCTCCCACCAACTCCACAAACAGGTACAGGCCAGCAGAGTCAAAAGATGATGAGGTCTCTGAAGTGAAGAGTGCTACAGCTTCCAGCTCTGACAGAGAAATTCAAATCATCAGTTAGCAAAAGCAAACTTGGATGAGTGTAGTGATAGCCTCTATTTCTGTACAACATCGCTCACCCAACTCAGCAAGGTTCCAGATCACTGATGGCAGCATCTTCCAGGGCACAGACAGGAATGGATCACTCCTATCAGTCTCTTTCTTACACTCTTGCCCCAAGCATCTGCTACTTCCACTCCAGAAAACACCCTGAGGCTTCTTTTTGGCCTAACACAGACACTATATGTCCTAAACCAGATCCAAGACAAGAAAACTACTCAGTTTTTTATAGGCTCCCAAACACAAAGATTAAGGGAAAATTAGACAAACTGAGACTAACACTTTTATTCTACCTCATACAAAGTCTTTTTACACATGATCCAACAACAGAAAATTACACTTTGAGTTGTATCACAAAGGAAAATCTTGTAAAATCCCTTTCAACATCTTATCAAAATCAGCATGCTCTGTGACTAGACGACTGTCAGGGTGATCTATAGCCCCCAGACAGCACTGTAATATAAACTAAATTGCCTGAGTCACAAGCAATGATAGAGTCATTCTACAGGAAATTGGAAATCAATTCTTGTCATCACTGTACATAACTCCTTTATCAGAGTTCCAGTTGGCCGGGGTAATGCAAGGGAAAGAAGCTGGGAACTGACAATCATGACAAGTTGAACAGTCTGCACACATATTGAAGCACAGGAGTTCTGTTTCTGCAATAGCACTTTGCATAGGGTACATGAGAGACGTGAGCAGCCTGGCCTAGCAAAATATCAAAGGCTAATCAAACGTGTGCTGCATCCTGTTCCATGAGGAGGATAGATGTAGCTTGGGTTTAGGCCTGAAAATTGAGGCCAGTAGTCTTTGTGCAATGACTCCTGGCAGAAATCTCACGCTGGAAGTCTTTCAGACTTGCCTTCTGGGAGATTCCTTCATAATCACGATCCAGGTGTTGCAGAAACCAGAGCACCAATATCACCACTGGCAAGCTCATTTGTAACTTTGGCTCTCTGCAACACTTGTGTCAGGACTCAGTTGTTGGAATTGAGTCATTAAGTCAGTTTTCATTACCAAGTAGATTTTTAAGCTATGGGAAGAGCCAATAGTTTGATTCTAAAAGTTAAAAGTAAGTGAAGAGTCTAACATTATGTTATTTCTACAGTATGCAATCACCCTCTGAGCAATGTTTTTCTGCGTAGATGCTCTACTATGCCTCATTTTACCTGGACTCATGAGCTAAATTCATTAAATTGATTACAAATCTGTTTCCAAAAAAAAAATATATAAAGGCAATTAAGACAATTGTCTGTGAAACAAAGAACATTTTTTATTTCCACTTCTTGTACAAAAGCCAACTCATCGAGCTCCCACACACCTAGAAGGAAGCCAAAGCCATTTCTATGCACAAACTCACTTTCAACTACTTAATACGGATGGATGCAGGAATATGATCAACTCATGTGGTGTCCAGCACAGCATGTTGCTTATTTTAATGCAGAAGTCCGAACCTAAAATACAAACTCCTTCCAAAACGCAAAATCCCTGATTTATTTGAGACATTAAATAGTTCCCAGGGTCTGCCATAGGCAAGGACACCTCCCACTATCCCAGGTTGCTCCAAGCCTGGCCTTGGACACTTCAGAGATGGGGCAGCCACAGTTTCTCTGGGCAACCTGTGCCAGGGCCTCACCTCCCTCAAAGGGAAGAATTTCTTCCTGATATCTTAATCTAAACCTTCAGGTAACTGGAAGGCTGCAGTTAGGTCATCCTGAAGCCTTGGCTGAACAACCGCTGCCTTTCCTTACAGGGGAGATGCTCCAGCCCTCCAGTTGACTTGGTGGCCTCCTCTACACTTGCTGCAACAGGTCAATGTCCTTCCTGTGCTGGGAACCCCAGAGCTGGATATGTCAAATGTAGTTCAGTACAAAGTGTTCCGCTTAAGTGTCACGAAGTTTGCTTCCCTATCCTGTGGCCTGTTTGGGAGAAGGTGTGGTTTCTTCATTTATTATGAGACTAACACTGAGGATTCCTCCTCATGAGAGCTAAAAAGCAGGGATCTTGAAGCAAAAAAGCCAACACCACCAGCAAATGACCCCCATGCACTGCATTAATCTGTAAAGCCACAGCAAAGAGGCTGTGTATGCCCTGACAGCTCTGCTTTAACACTGCCTGCAACAGTGTCTGGCACTAAGTCAGGCAAATGCAGAGCCAAGAAGCTATCAGAAAACAGCTGAGAAGTTAAATGCTATCATCCTGGGTTAATTAGCTGAATCTAGTTTACATCAGCCACTGATCTTTTTATCCCAAGTATGATACTGTTTATATTCTTGAAAGCAGACCTTGATGAAGAACTCATTCATAATCAATTTTTGAAGCATCTGAGTCTTTTTCAGCTCATCTGCCTCACTATTCAGAAATATGGTCATTCCACATTAGTTTTTTGGTTTTCGAGTAGCTGGGAAATTAATGCATATTTTGTGGTGGGATAATTGCAAAATTTAAATAATTCATGATGAAAAATGCATCCTCTTTTCTTTTTCTTGAAAAGCAAGCTGAAATCCACAATATCCCAGAAAGATGACGACTTCCATTAACACAGTCTTGCTTGCTTTTAATTACACTAGCCACCCTTAATGATATGTCATTATTTGCTAAACTATTACAAAATTAATCTAGTAGTCAGATGTTTGTTTGTTTAACATCATTTCCCAGTTTTGAGTCCATGAATCAAAGGAAATGGTGTTTTAATTAAGGCCTGCAGAATAAGAAAGGCATGAAAGCAGAACATTTAATTTGTAGAGCATAGTTGCACAATGTGTATTCCTTTGTGGCAAAGCCAGCATGAGAAGTTCCTGCTCCACTCCACCTCTCCCTTCTTGCCCTTATCAAAATGCTGCAGTTTTCTGGTCTTTCCCTCAGTTGTACCAATATAACTGGATCCTCTGATAAATGTTCATCACTGAAATCATCTGGAATATCATTCGCTACCCCTGCAACAGTATTGGTATTCTTTTATTTGCTTCCAGTACAGCTCCATAAACACCACACTGTGAAAGCAGGAAATGTTGACCTGGAAAGTGATTTGATCTGCACAAAACACAACTCAAGGATCAGTGTCCACGATGTACCATGGCATTAATAATGTCCTGGTTTGTTTTGGGCTGGCACCTGGGCCTAACAAATTAATCCAATATGACCAGCTTCATCTTTAACAGCACTGTACAAGCCACCACCTTCCAAAAGTTCACACTCAAGTACACTAGGTTTGAAAATCCCAACAAAGGTTTCAGTCATCACAAAAAGATGTGCAGCATTAATATCACTGAGGAAAAGTGGCCAGCTCAAGCTAGAGATTTTGCAGTAGCAGATGTATCATTCTCAACCTGCTCTCTTACACATGCAGCTGCCAAAAAGCACCAAAATTAAAGAATTGATAAGTGGTGACAAACTCAAATGGATTCTAGAAAAGCTGCAGAAAGCCATAGAGGATGAAAAGTTCTCTGCCAACAGCATCTGTCAGGCAGCAGTTGAAGAGCTTTAACCATCTTGCAACATGTCAAAGACAGAACCATATTGCTTCATAGGTTGCACTATGCACAGACAGAAGGTAAGAAGTTGTTGTAAGCCTGGTCACAGAGAATTTCAGACTTTCTGTGCTGACAGGCACTGACCCCCAAGAAAAAACTGCATTTGACCTGAGGCCATGGAGAAGGCTTCCAAAATTGAGTGATAGCACTGGGATTGTGGGTGTGTAGTTTGAATAAAAGTGTGTAATATCACATGGTGAAAAACTTAGAGTTTAAGGTATTAGAATAAAGTAATAAATATATAAAGCAAGATGGAGGATTTAGGATGTAGGCTGAGTCCTTTTTCACTTTTTTCTTCATGGGTCTGGGTGGTATTTTGTAATTGGATAGAAAAATCCGCATTGCAGGCCACAGCAGGTTGGTAATTGGGTTAAAAGTAAAAATAATTTAGGTGTCATTTCTTAATTGGACAGTTTATCCTTAAAAGGCCTTGTAGAGAAAGTGATAGGGCTCCATTTTTAGTTAGTTAGCTACAAGTGCTGTAGAATCACTGTTTGCAAGACTGTAATATAGATAAGAATTAATAAACATCCAAGTCTGAACAAAAAGCATTTAATCCCAACTCTGGCAAAAAGAAGATTAAATGCAACAAGAAGTGATCCAAAAAGCATCATCAGAAAGAAACAGTTCAAGCAAGAGGGGGTTATTGCTTACAAAAAAACTAACTGAAAATAATCCCATGCTTCTAATTATCTTCATTACTGGATTCAATCCACACCCCTCCGAGGTTTAACTTACAGCATCAGTTAAAGAATCCAGGAGTGAACTCTACGTAACAAAATCTTGCAAGTCATGAATCTTCTCTACAACTGTCTTCATAACCATGGGAAAATACATTATCTCTGCAATAGTCCCCTTTAAAGGAGATTACTAAAGTGAACAGGCATGATTGAGCACTAGCCAGTCTCCGTTTTGTTTCAGTCCTTAATTTAGACATTTTGTTAACTGCTAGTTATTGCTGCAACACAGCGAATTTTGCTTGGTAAGTCATTTTAAAGATTGTTTCTCCATCTCTTAAAAGGTCTGAAACAGGGGTTAGAAAAACCAATAAACTTCAAAGTATGGAAAGTACAGTCACAGAGAAACCTTTTAGCAATGCACAGCATTGCAGTGAGATGCATCCCAACATGAAAAAATAATTTGCATGTTTACTGATGCATTGTGGATATTTGTTCAAAGCCTTTAGCATAAGCTGTTAGTTACACCGCCCTGATTCATTTAAGTTCTCAAAGTTTTAATTAGTTCTGAGAAAATGTTTTATGTAGAAGTCACAACTCACCGTGGAACAGCAACTTCTCCTCTTACTTCCTGTGATTCGAACCCTCTTGAGAAAAGTCCTGCCTGTTAGACTTGGGCCAAAAACACACACCAAGCACAAAGCTGCAGCACCAGCTGTGGTTCAGAACCCTGCAGGTTTTAGCACCCAAACTACTTTACAAAGACAGCACACTTAGCCTCATTTTGTGGATTAACCCAATCTGCAGAGAAATAAAGTCATTTCTTATGGCCCAATAGCCATGGCAATGAAAAAGAAAAGGAAAAGGGAAAGGGAAAGGGAAAGGGAAAGGGAAAGGGAAACGGGGAAGGGGAAGGGGGATAAAAGACCCCAAACCAGCTGCAATGGTTTTCCAACTATCAGAAGAACATGGCTGTAGCTGTGTGGAGGCCAGCAAGATGAGCAGGTGAACCTGCAAGGCCTTTCTTCAAACCTGTGCCTGCATTTCCAAGAGCATGGATGGCTGCCAATCAGGAGCAGAGCAGCTCACATTCACCCACACATGGGCACTGACACTGGGGACAGGGGCTTCCCTGCTCTGGTCAGCACTGACCCTGGGCACAGGATTCACTGCTCTGCTCAGCTCTGACGCTGGCACAGGGGGTTCACTGCTGCCCACTCCAGCTGCCCACTCCCCACACGATCCCAGATCTGTGTCCCAGCCCAGGGGGTGACTGAGGCACACCCAGCTGGATGGAATTGGACCATTTTATCTGTAGTTCTACAGTAGAGTCATGGCCTTACCTGCCTTTTTTTTGCCTTTCCACTGCCTTCATTCCAGTGACACTCCATGGATGATGCTGAAAGCGGACATGGGAATGTGTGAATTGATGAGATCACACACATTCTGTGAGCTTCAGCGTGTTTTTATTCTCTTACTTTGCAAAATTAAGCCATTGGAATGCATTCTTGTGGCAATTCAAAAAGTGACTCTTCTGAAAGTTGCACCTACCACATGAATTAAGTAGAACAAACCACTGTCAAACTTTTAAAAGCCCAAGTGTATTTTTATACCTATGCTTTTAGAATCTTCTACATGATCTTTGACTTTTGAGTAATATCTAATTCTTTTTTCTCCATTTGCTTTTGGATTTCCAATTTTCACTTCCATATCCTGTTTAGTACTAGAGCAGCAGAAGGGAGAAAAATGGCTCATGTCTTGTTGTCTGTAGACTGGCAAGAGGGAAACACAGAATAATTTGTCAAAAAATTGCAATTCTGTGAGGATTTAATTTCTGCATCAAAACAAACAATATCTTGCAAATCTGAATAACTAAGAATCCACATCTTCAGATGCTTATCAAAGCTAAAATAAACTCTGTGTTCTGTCATAACTGTTAGAGATATCTATTGTAATATTTCATACATTTTCATAGCTTGGATATATAATGATTCTGGAAAGTTCGGAACAGAGGACAAGCATAACCCATGGGACTCAGAAAAAGTGAATTAGAGGTTTTTTTATAAGTGTCTCTAAAGTGTCATTTGTCTGAAAAAGTGCATCATTTCAGGCACAGAAGCAATCGTTTGTAAACAAATTGCAGGTAGCTGTATCACTAAATGTACCTGTGACCTCAGTACACAGGGTGAAGGCACCTTCACCCTCTCTTTTCCCAGCCCAATGTAACCTTCCTTCAGTTTTTCCTGGATCTGTCCCCAACATGTCTTATTGCCTGCAACTATCAGCTGATAGATGTGTGCCCTCTCAGTGCCATCCTATCTATATGTTTTCAATAAGCCAAATGACCAAAATAAAGTCTTAAATCAAAGTGAAAGAAAAAAAAAGATGATAGACTTCACCAGTTAGAAAGAAAACCAGAGCAAACTACATGTGATGCTTCTTTGTTAACATAGCACACCCCAAATTTCACATAGATATACTGTAAATGAGGAAAACCTACCTGAAGGAAATGCCTTTTGTCCAAGCTCTGAACTCACCACCACTGGTAACATGTGCACTGACAGGAAAGTCACCCCTAAGCTGGGGAAAACCAAGCAGCTGAGCATTCAAACATCAGCCCTTGTCAGCCCTTCCCCAGCAAAGAAAACCCACCTGGACAAGACAATCTGGTGACATGCTTAACTGATGTTACAGTGCCACTCTGTCTCAAATAAGGGAAAAAATCTCACTCTGCAACAGTTAAACTACAACCTTCTTAAAACCTGAGTATTATTTCAGCCTTCACAGTCAACTGTGGTTGAGATACCTTAATCAAGCACTGACAGATTAACCCCTAAACACAGTTAAACGAATTCTGTAGGGATGCAAAGAGCTGAGCTGGAAAATTTAAGTTACCACTGAGTTACCCCGATTTACACGGAGTCTGCAATATCCTTAATTACCTACATCCCTCTATCATTGCTCTGTCCTTAACAATCACATCCAGAAAAAGAACATGGTTAAAAAACCATGTCACTGGGCCTCTCCTGCCTGTATTTATCAAGTGAAACCAATCATTTAAGACTTCGCTGTGCTTATGCAGGTCTTCACATTGCTCTGCCAAAAGAAATATGATGACAATTACTAAATGCCATTGCAGGACTTACAAACTACTGAAGAAAATACTGTCTACTATAATGTCATGACATATGATGGTAGCTAAACCATTCATATTTACCAATCAGGATCACAAAAACGGTCAATTGTTGAAGTCTGGCTGTCAGGTTGCTTGCTAAGCTGACCTAATATCTTCACTCAGGATGTTAGGAGTAAATGCTAAAAGGTCCTGCTGAACAATAACCAGGAGGTTGGTGTTTCTAATTGTTTTGGATGTTTGTGATTATCAAGCCTCTGTAGGAGCTGCAGTGCACTGTGATGCTCCAAAGAAAAGGTACCATGTATATTTTTAATGCTTCTACTCATGGTCTTTGACAGCACGTGCTACATCCCATCACTGTACCCTGACCATCTCCTGAGCTCTCTGCCTCTGTGGTATTCAATATGTGACTTGGATACAACACACTGAGGCATGCAGAGGCAAAAGGAAGAGTCACAAACAATTTTACAGGGCACTTTCCTTCTCCATACACTGCAGCAGATGGTATGTGTAGAGCACAGCAGTATAGAGCACTGAAAAGGTCAAGAGTATCCCAATTTCTCCCTAAGAACTGATGCTGCAGTGCCAGCCATTCTTCACTGTGAGTCTCACTGTGCAGCAGGAAGAAGCTTTCTCTGCCCATCGCTGCAAGTGTTGGCCAGGAGTCCCAAGTGACAGATCGCTGCAGGGCCACGATCCCTGCTGATGGAACTTGCTCCACGGAAAGCGCTGGAGCAGCTACTTCAGGAGAGAGGCCCCTGCCCTGGAGGCAGCGCGGTGGAGCAGGAGCGCCGTCAGCCAGGGATGCGCTGCTCGCACTGCCCCCTTCCCGCACCTGTTGGAGTCCAGGGCAAGGGAAAAAACCCTAAAATTGCCCTGGGGGGTACGGGACCCCTGCCAGGACCCAGGAAAGCATTGCCTTTGACCTTCACCCATGGGGAAAACTTCCAACACTTAGAGATGAATTGAAAACAACGAAGATTTAAAATAGATAGTAGTTTAGTTTGTCTCAGGGTGAAAATTTGTAGTTTGGGGTTTTTAGAATGGAAGTAGATGAGAGCAAGGTGGAGAATTTTGGGCGGTGCCTTAAGTTCTTCTCCTTCGACTCCATCTTCTGCTGTGATGGTGGCACAGAGACATTGGCAGAATGTATTTGATGTAGAAATTGCGTGTCTAGAATCTATAGTGATTATTGGCACAAAACTGTAAACATAGCACATTTTAAGAGTTAATTGGACTAGAAACTTCTAAAAGCCCTTGAGCACTAAGCCTGGTGTTCTTGGCAGCAGTGTCTTCAGCACATTAAGCCTGGTGTAGGACTGCACGCGGATCTTGGAGACAAGAAAACTAATAAACACCTTTTAAGACTGAAGCTGCAAGTTCCACTCATCATTTAAACCCTGGTACAGGACTCTGTAAGTAAAAAAACCCATATTATGGGGATCCTGGACTCAAAATACAAGACGCACACATCACACTGGGCACAACATTCTTTCCCCTCAGCAGCAGCACAGGCTTGATGTTATCACATACTTCCTGTAATTATGTTTCAAATTTTTTAAAAATTAATTTTCTCAGAATTGTTTTTTACCTTTTTACCACTATTTCCCCCATCTTTCTTGTATTGGTTCCATTAATTCTCCCTTTTCCCTAAATCTCACAAAAAGGGTTTCTCAAAAGCACTAGATCTTCAAGTGAGTTCCAGAAAAGTCTCACATCCAGAAAAATACGAATAAATCCCTAACCTGCTTTGCTAGTACAGTGAGAAAGATAAGCATAAGTCCAGCTATAACTCAAATTCAGCCTTTTCACGAGCTAAAAAGTCTATTGAAAAGGAAGATTGATGGCTGCTTTACTGCACATTACTGGTACTATTAATTTAAGATATTTCTTAACTGTTAAGTTAGATATTCCTGCTGGTGAAGGTTTATCTCTGCCTCCTTTGCACTCAAATAGGATGTGATGACTCCATCTAATTCCTCATTCTCTGAGGCACCCTATAAACCTACCAGTGGAGAACAGCAGAACAGAGGTCTCCCCAAAAAGAATGCTGAAAACAAATATTGCTAGCTAGATGGGAAATCAAATTACAAAGCCCTTGCAATCCTGTTGCCCTGAATGGCATGAAACAGCTTTCGACTTACAACTTCTACTGCTTGATCTGCACTCCCTCTCCTCCTCCCCATTCAAGCATACACTGTGGGCATCTGTGTCATGAGACAGACAGCTAAGGGAATTTCTCTCCCTGCATTAACAGAACACAGAGGAACTGTGTCCTGGGTTATAGTCTATTCAATTTCATCTGCTGAAAACAGTTGGGGGCGGGTGCCTTTTGATAATGGGCCAACGGTCAGTATCAGGTAGAGCATTGTTCTTATCTTTAATGGGCCATTAACAGTCTTCTCTAGCCGTGTCCCCTTCCCAACACATACCTACATCCTAGCGTACCTATTGTGTGATGCTCCACCCCGTGGGAGGAGCCAGCCATTCTCACCTGGATAAAGCTGGGACTTTAAACCAGCACAGTGTCTTGCTTCATCCGATTACGGGAGGAAGGCTGGACCCTTCTCACCACCTCAGGACCCCTTTCTTTTCTGCTACTGGATCATTTTCTGCCTCAGCGGAGCTGTACCTGCCATTCCAGGAGGACTCACTTTTGGACTGCTTTCCACACCCTGACTAACAAGGTTGTAGCTTTGACCCTGTCAGGGCTTTTCAAAATTGTTGTTTGTTTGTTTGCTGGTTTGGTGGGGTGGTTTTGTTTTCTTTTTTCTTTTCTACCACATTTGTATTCTTATATTCTTAGTAAAAAGCTGTTATTCCTACTCCCAAATCTTTGCCTGAGAGCCGTTAATTGCAAAATTAGAACTTGGCTGGGGGGGTGAGGGGTTTACATCCTCTATTCTAAGGGGAACCCCAGTTTCCCTGGCAGATACCTGTCTTTCTAAACCAAGACAAACTGCTACAGTCCACTCTCCCACTCTCAGTTTTAGCACACCATGCATGCACACCATGTTCACTGGATTTCATTGCTGGCATCTGAGAGCTCACCTTGAGCAGCAGCTCAGTGCAGCAGGCACAGCTCACACAACTACTGGATATCTGTCACTTCCCCACCATATCTGAGACATTACAAATCCACTGGGATGCCTCCATTCTCTAAATAAAGCACATGGACTAAATGATGTGTCTTCTACACTCGTAACTTGTTACCCCCCCACCACTCCCCCTAAGATCACTTAAGTTAGACAACGCCTGAGTTTTGCATGCTACTGCTGCTACAGAGCTGGAGACAATGTGAGGGAAAGTGATTTTAATACGCAAGACAAGTTAGAAGCAGTCTGGCCTTCCAGCTGCCCAACAGGCCATAAGCAACCAAAAGCTGCTTGCAACACAACAAACCCAAACCATGCAGCAGGCTTTTGATATCTGGCTGAGACAGACTTGAAGTATCAGATCATCCTAGTTCATGTCTGTCTCTAAAGGCCTGATGAAAAGAAAAAAGTCACTGAATAGTACATAACCAGCTACAGTATTATCCTAAATTATTACCCTATACATCTGGGCACCTTTGGGGAAGTAATTTCATCGTGTTTCTCAAATACGTTAAAACAAACTTTCTCTACCCTTTCCTTGACTTGGCCATTCTGCTTTTGTGCAGTCTCCTTTGTCAGCAGCAGCTCAGCTCTTCCATGGCAAACAACTGGCTGGATTTGGTGACTGTGGGAGGTAATACACACTCCCCTGCCTTGGGAGACTGGGCTGCTTTCCGCAACTGGAGACAATTTGCAGTTCCCCAGACAGAGTACATCATTGTGGCTATTAATAATCTCAGTCCTTTTCCCCAAAGGAAATGGACTACAGAACTGTTTTTCCTTAAACCATCACATGGTTCACAGTCTCTTTTGCACCCTTGCACAAGCAGGCCACAACAGCTGGTCTATCAGACAGGTTTTCAGTATGAATTTCCACAATTTATTTCTAGTCTCACCTGAAATGATGTCGAACGGGTCTTAACTGAATTATGTCAAACAGTCACAAGTGTGGATGGTGGAAACAAATGACAGCCACAGGAAAATCACACGCAAACCAGGCCCAGATACCAGGCTAAGCTTAGGAAAGAGAAGTCACTGCCAACCATTTGCTTAAAAACTAGGAGTCACAAAATAATAGTCAGTTAAACACCTTGAGAGCAAACCTCTGAGGAAGAAGACCATCACAAGCAGGGACCAAAGAGCTCCACGTGAGGGTATTTCAATAGGCGTAATAATAACTACCAATAATCACCACTCTATAATACCTCCAGATTTGTTACTGCTACCCTAATCAAAGCACAGTTAGTAAGTGAGCACAGTGAGAAAAGCAAAATCAGGAGCATGCACAGAAGATGACTCTTCTGGCACTGCACAGCTCATTGTTTTAGGTCACAACTGACAACTCCACTGATGCAAATTCAGTGCAGCTGCAAGACCCATAAGGACAAGATGGACAAAGTGCTGGGGAAAAAAACCAGAAGAATGAAATTCAGCAGTGAAGTGTTATTCATGAAAGGCTATTTAGTGAACATTTCAACATGCATCTTTGGTTATTGGAGGAAAACCAGAATGAACATCTAAGATTTAAATATAAATGAATGAAAAATAAGGATGTGAAAAACCCCACTCATCTGCACTCAGGGCTACTAAGAGATTTTCTGTACCAAGCACTTGTATTCAGTGATAGCCAGAGTCTCGATACTTCAACAATAAAGGAAGGATCACTGAAAACTTTTGGAGTTCCAATGGTTCTCCCAGACAGATTTTAGAGTCTGAAGGCATTCATCTCAACTCAGTAAAGCAAGTACAACCGTGTTTTGCTATATCCAAACCTAAAAAGCTGCCAGCAATACTTTTGCATACTACAGAAAACATTCTGCATGACTTCCATCTGGTATTCATCAATCCAAGTGGATGTAAGGATGGCATGTTACTGTTCTCCCAGAGCCTAGAGAAAGTAATCATCTTGCCCTCCTTGATGCAAACAGCACATAATCTTGCATGAAACAGATATTTTTATTTAGTAGTTTTTTAATGATCTATATTAAACTTGTATTTAGGAGAAGGTCTTCTGGGCATTTCTACTGGAAGTACCAGACTTGGTGGTATTCTGTCTAGTTTTTTCAAAGGAGAATAGTATCTACAAAGGGAGATAAAGGATCAGGCTACAGAGCACCAGGTGGTTTGCAACACTGAAAGATGTGAGCCTGTTCTTCTGCCCACAGAGTAGAAATCCTCTGAACAAAAACTAAAATTTAAACAAACTTTGTATTCCATCATTACTAGTGTTAAATTTGCTGAAAGTCTTAAAAGCCACATGGGCAAGCTAAATTGTTCCAAGATTAAGGCAACAAAATCTCAGGGAGATTCTAATTTCTCTGTGTTAACCAATATTTTCTACCTCACTGATAGTGTAGTCCTTCTGGCTAGCTTTGCTACAGAGCAAAGTTGTTGCATCCATGTGATGTTAACTGCAGAGATGTGTGTATTTGCCAAAATATGGACTGAAAGTTTAAGGAATTAACACAGCTGGATTTCTAAACACAAAGCAAATGGATGAGCTAGCTGAAGTCTTTAAAAAAAATCCCACAAGGGTTCAAACTGACTGATAAACCTCTGCTACAGAGAGAGAGAGCATGAAGTAAAGCCCACTGAAATCACAATAAGACTCTTTCACATAAATGGACACAGATCAGGTTCCAGCTCAGGGAATGAATACAGAGCCTGCTCAAGTTTCAGCAAACAGATGTGTAGCAGAGCTTGTTCTGAAAAGGAGGCATGAGCTTGGGGATTGAGTTTTTTTCCTCATTTCCTGTTGATTTTGAAACTATTGATATTAAATAAACTAAACAAGAATTCCTAGACAATGTTAGGGGAATAGACAGAGGCATTCACCAACTATTAAAAACCAAAACTAGGAAAAAAAATTCTCAGTATTTTAGATTCTATTGAATACAGTAGAATACTGAATACTGATTTTTTTTCCCCTCTCATGACTATTTTCTTTGAATCTGTAGTCCCAACCCTGCTCTTTGCATTCCATGGTGTTAAACTCTTTGAAAATGAATAAGAAACACACAAACACAAAGAACAAGCTGGCAGCAAAATTGGACCAACTGCAGGGAAATATAAAAAAGCTTTCAACACCGTCAGCCATAAACAATCCAGTAAGGATTGTTTCTAATGCTTTGCATTTCACAAGAATAATTTTTCACCAGTATGGCCAGAAAGTGTGGTATAGAGGAGACATTAGTGTGGAAAATCTGATTCAGACAGACTTTTCTGGCCTTTCCTACTTTCCTAGAGGTAGCAGTGCATTTATCACTATAGAATATACCTCACACATTTAAACACAAATACTTATTTTTGAGAAATATGGATTCTGCTGAGAGACTAGACGGGCAAGAAAGAAACCAATTTATCTAAAAGTAAGCTTGCAGAGCACAAGGAAATCCCATAGAGCAGACACCTGAGCTAGCACATTCTGCCTCCTGTTACAAGCTTTTCATTCCTCATGTCACTCCTCCAGTCCTTTTCCCCAGTCCCAGTGGAAATTCCTCTTTCCCAAATGACAGCTCGTAACATTTTATTTAAGGTCCTACCAAGAAAACAGAGAGTAAGTGCTGTCATGGTTAATCTTTATCCAAGTTCTAAATAATATCAGGGGAAAATGGTAAGCTATCAGAGTCTTTTCAATGAAAGACAAAATTGTTTAACTGAAACTGCTCGTAACAGAGAAGGAAAGTTGCAGTCACCTCACTGCCTTATCTGGAGAGAATGAGTCTGCTATTGGCAGGTGAAGGTGAAAGGTCTCCAAGGAAAGAAAAGCAGAGATTCCACCCTCCAATCCTTAAAAAAATAAAAAATAAATTTAAACAACAAACAAACAAATACAGATTTAAGAACATGAGGGAACCAAAAAGCCTTATCCCTTGCAGCATGACATAGCTTCAGCAGTGTATTCCTCCAACAGGAGCTCCACTCTTGGTTGAATATGACTATTTCTTTTCAAAGTTAAATAATTTAAACTCCTCAATGAAGGATCCCCCTTGTCTAGAAGGATGTCACTCTAAGGGTTAACTATTTTGGTGATAAAATTTCATACCAAATTTATTATTTCAATACAACAAACTTCAAATTCCATGGCACTGAAAACAAAAGCCAACTAAAACAAGGTGACAGCAGAAGCCATTTTAGGGGTAGAACCACGGCCATATTGGTTACCAGTGTCTGTATTTCCCTGGGGGATTTTTGGGATTGTTCTGGTTTGTGATGGTGGTGGTTATTTTTTAAAGCAGAAAAATCTTCAACCATGAAAATCATCTTCCAAAAACATTTCTCAAACTGGTCCAGCTCTGAGCAACACCTCTGAGGGAAGAACACAACCACCTGCAGAGGTGAGGTTGTGCTGCTCCTGTACCCCTGCTCAAACCCAGGTGATGCAGATCTCAGTTTGCCACCTCTCTCAGGTCCCCAAAAAGTCTTTCCCCTTTTGCAAGACTCATTCTCAAAGACTTACATTGAGAGAAAGGGTCAAAAGGTAATTTTCATACAAAAGTGAGACTCTTTCATAAATAGATATCTTCCATAACGAACAACTACTCTCATAACTCTGAGAGGAAATATATACTGAAGATATTTATTTTTAACATATCAGTGCTTTGGAACAGAAACAAAAGCACTATGGGTTTCAGTTACAACTGCCCATTCTTCTGTTTACAGCAGGATGGATTTGAGTAAAATTATTAGAAATAGGAGCAATGTTTTACAACAGTAACATATTAATGTTTCAGAGACTAATCATGTCTTACCAAGCCATGAGCATCAAAAAGCCAAAATCATAAAAATGGAAGATGTATCCTCACACAGCATAATTGGTAATCTCTTTAAATGTACTTTATTTTTACATCAGAGTGCTGTACAAGGTCAGTTGTGTATTCTCTAGAACCAATTAAGTCATAATAACTTGACATCTTGCCATGATTCTATTCTGTTTTGCCACCTACATTTTACATCAAGCAAATAATATAAAAGCAAATAAAAATCTGTGAAGGCCCTTTTAACCTTGACAGTCTGTTGCATTGTGAAAGTCAGAGTAGATGAAGAATTTCTCTCATTTTTCCAGTCCTGCCTCTCATTCAAACACACATTTAAACATTTGCATGCCTATTCATAATTTATTGGAGCATTTGCCACTCATGACATATGTACAGGTCTAGCCTGCAGGAAAAACAATGACTAATAGTTGAAAGACAGCATTCCAATTAGTCATTGAGAAGCACATCCATGCTGACTGCTTGGTTCTCAGGTGCCAGTAAGCTCCACTAGGGAAGTCTGACATCAAATATGTCATCCAGAAAAATATACTGCTCTCAAATCAATAGCAGTTAGATCAGAGACTGATTCTTGTTGGAACCCTGGGCAGTGAGAATTTCAGACTTTCTGTGCTGACAGGCACTGACCCCCAAGCAGGCACTGCATTTGACCTGAGGCCATGGAACAAGCTTCCAAAATTGAGTGATAGCACTGGGGTTGTGGGTGTGTAGTTTGGATAGAAGCGTGTGATATCACAGGGTGGAAAACTTAAGAGTTTAAGGTTTTAGAGTATAGCAATATATATAAAGCAAGATGGAGGTTTTAGGGCGTAGGCTGAGTCTTTCTTTTCCACCTTTATGGGTCTGGGTGGTATTTTGTAATTGAGTAAAAAAATCTGCATTGCGGACCACGGATGGTTGGTTATTGGGTTAAAACTAAAAAAAAATATCGGTGTCATTTCATAATTGGAAAGTCTGTGTTTAAAAGACCTTGGAAAGAGTTAGAGATGGAGGCATTTTCTACCTTGTTAGCTAGAACTCACAGCTTGTGAGATTGTAACATAGATAAGAATTAATAAACATTTGAGTCCAAACATGAACACTGCAACTCCAGAGCATTTAATCCTGGCTCTAACAGAAAAGAAAATAATAAACCCACAGATTCTCTCTCCCAGTAGGTAGACTCATCTTTTAAAATGTTCCCAAAAATATGAACCCCTTAAAATAGCTGGTGAGAAAAGCTCTGCTCCGAGTTTGGTTCCTGACACTAGGACATGCTTATTCTGCTTCAGAAGCCATTTGTCAGACTGTATTTGGTGTTTCAAATTTCAGTGTTAAGCATAGAGAAAAACAGTGGAGCCAGGAGATGCACAGGAAGGTTGTGCAAGATGAGAATCCCACTCTGGCCACCATAGCAACTCAAGAGGATCCCTGTAATGAGCAGACCCTGTTTTGCTCAGCTACTTCCCTGTCACAACAGGGTAGCGTAGTAAATGCCATTCAGCATTTGCTTGGATTAATAGACTAGAAAACACAAGCATCTCCTCAATCAGGAAGCATTGCATGTCTCCAGACTGGGTTTACTGAATTAGCCTTTTGCTCCAGGATTGTCTTCATCTCCACGATCCTCCTTCCAAGACATTGTGCACCTCCAGCCCAAATCCAGACTCTGAAGATAAATTAAAGCCCAAATTTGCTTATGTTCTGTAGACTTGAGCAACACAAAGCATTCACAGAATCTCAGAATCCCAGAAGGGTTTGGGTTGGAAGCAACCATAAAGATGATTTACCTTCACCCCTCTGTCATGGGTAGGGACGCCTTCCACTAGAACAGGTTTCTCCAAGCCCTGTCCAGCCTGGCCTTGAGCACTTTCAAGTTGCATTTCAAATGGCATTTATCAATTAAAAAGAATCCAAAATAAAGCAAAGTGGGTATTAATCACCTGAGGGCTAGGGGCGCCACGATGTTTTTTCTTCCCACTTCTTCCCCTTTTTCAAATAAGCTGGCATACAGCTGGCACAGCCTGTGCTGCTGCATCCCAAGCCACAGCCATGGTCAGAGGCTGTGCAATCCTGCTGTTCAGATGAGTGCTGGACCTGCTCCAGTTTCCAGTTACATATGGTCATGATTACTAGCTTGCTTTGGGAAGCACAGGGACTCTGAAAACAGCACGTCTGGGAGGAGTTTCTCATTTTAAAACATCTATTACATTGAATGAGTTTCACGTTAATAGTTTTCGGTCTATTCTAGTACTCCGGAATACATCTTTCTAGGATTTTAGTAGAGATTTTTTTTTTTTACCTTCTTCTGAAGGACCAAGAATTTATGGAATTTGAGATATGGCCTGGCCAGTTTTTAAATCAAGTCCCTTCTGTCTGGACAAGAGGCCAGGAACAAAGGAATAGCCAAAAAAATTGACAAATACCAACAGCCACCTCCATTCAAATAAAAAGCATGTTATCTTCCTGAATATATTATGTTCAATCTTCATGTTAATGAGAAATGTATAAATAGAATTGGGCATTAACTGACAATTAGATTTTTTTTTTTAATGGGAAGGACATGAGAGATTTTGTTATTAAGGGAGTTAAATTCTAACATCTGTTTTTAATTCTACCAGCTTATTTGTCTGTTTATACCTACAGGCTTTCAAGACTGTCATTCAACACTGCTAATTAAAGCTGACAAATTTTGTTCACTGTGATGCCTCCTTGTATCCCTGCAAGCCACTTACTCATGTCAGTGCAGTCACTGCAGGTGACACTGCTGATTGATGGAGAGGTGACAAGGGGAGGAGTGCCCCTGAAGGGATGAGAGCAGGTTCATCTTGTCACCTGTTAGACAGAGGAGGGAAGGAGTGATTGATGGCAGTGTCCATTGCTCTGGCCACAAGAGTTTGTCTCTTCTCCAGGCTTGGTCAGAATCATCCAGTTTTCTACCATGTTGAACTTAAAACAAACTCCATGGCAATATTCTCTAGTGTGTTACTGAAATGCTACAGAACTGGGACTCCCATTTAACGATACATTGCAGACATACACAAACACACAGTCTGTTTCCCTTGGCAGTAAGAGCCCCATCTGCAGCAATGCCCTCAGGAAACTTGCTATTTGTGCTCCAGTCAGAACAGCACAGTGCTGATCCAGGAGATCCCACTCACATGGGAGTGGGCCATGCCTAGGAAAGCATTTGCAGAAGCAGCTGACTTGGCTCAGATAAAATGCTGGAAGCCACAAGGAACAATGACAACAATTTTATTCATTACTTCATATCCTGGACTACAGACTTCACAGATCTAAACATAGGCACTATTAACTATTAATTTGCATATGTTTTTCTTAAAAACAAACAAATAAATCCCATGCCACACAGACAATGCTGGTGAAAGGTCAAGCAAGCAGGCCAGGGACAGCCCATTATAAAATGCAGGCCTCTGAACTCTGCATCATACACACATTTCAGTGCCCTATGCAAACAGTCACCAATGGAACCATGCTCATGGGTGACTGCAGGGATCCACACTGGGCTGTGCAGGCTGGAGATGTGCCAGCAGGAGCAAAACCAGAGAAGGAATGAGTCAAACAGACATCTTCCTTATCTTTTCTCACACTAGAGTTTCACAACCAGAACAGGCTTTATTTTCTTTTTTTTTTCTTCTTTTTTTTTTTTTTTNCATTTTGGAATGACCAACATGCTTTTCAAGTGTATTTTTAAAGCTTTTAGAGTCTAGAAGAGGCTTTTCATTACCCAGGTACACAGTACTCAGTACCTGGGAGCCTGGCTCCCTGGCTGAGGTGTCTAGACATCTCTGCAGTAGAAATAACAGCACAACACCGTACTGGATCCACAAGTTTTAGCATCAGAAGTCATTTCATTCCCCAGGTTGCCATAATAAAACACATCTGTTGTATGAAAATTATCCACTGCCAACTCGAGAGCAGAGCAAAATATGTCCAAATTACCTGTTTTCTCAAGACAACTTAACCTCCTAAAAGACTACATTAAGCAACACACCCCTCAACATCATCACCACTGCTTTAGTCACTCCAAAACTCACATGACATGCAAACACATCTAAAAATTCACTTTGAGGAGAGATTGACTTAAACTGGGAATGGTAGCTTTGACAGCAATGTTCCAACAGCTGCTATACTGCATGCTAGCCATATATAAATTATGTATGCCAAATGCTTTCACAGAAATAAATTAAAGCGTTTCTCTCGGTCCTCTAAGAAGCAAAAGCAGTCATAGAGAAAACAACTGTTATTTTAAGGCAGGTTTTAGCTTCATTTGTCTAAAGCTACTGTTTCACAGTTCAGTACACAAAAACATTATGACATATATGCAAATCTGATATTTTCATGCAGGAAAGGTGAAATCCCTATATATGAAAGGTTGAAGTCTGATCTTTAAAAGAAGCCTGCAGCTGGTTTCTGTCATCTTTCTTTCTCTTCTTGTTTCAATAAGCAGACCCACAGCTTACAGAAAATTATAATTTTGTCCACAGGAGAAAAAGAACAACAGACCTCCCCAGACTGAGCCAAGAATTCACCATTTCTCTGGGGGAAGACTCTCGCACTTCCTAAAGAAAAAAGGGAGAAGGGCAGAAATAAAAATCAGACTCTTCAGGTTTACAGCTACAAAATTCTGTAGGTAAATAAAAAGAAAATAAGAGATAATCACATAAAAGTATTTCCCACTAATTCAAACACATTTTGTTTCCTGCTTTCTTTCTTCATCTAGTCTAGTATTTTCCATAGTTACTAAAGTGAAGTGGGAAATATTTTTACAGCTTCCACTCCTGCTCTGTACAGTAGAAGTAAATATTCTTTCTTCTCATTCTTCTTCCTCACATTCGTAAGATGATTGCTGTATAGTTTTCTCCAACCTGAAGTCTGATACCTTTTACTGATTTATGCTACATCACCCAGGTCCAACAGACTAAAAGCACATTAGCCCTCTTTTTAAAAAAAAAATAATGTATTTTACTCTACTGGTTTGGGATGCTAAGAGCCTCTGAATCACTCTTTGAGAGGTAAAGCTTATGCTGTCACAGGTGTCACAGCCTTCATTTGAAGGGTTGTTGATCACATGAACACTTCTCTTGCTGTGGCTCTGTTCTGTCACATTCCCTTCTGCCAGCCCATGCACACACAGGGCTCTAACAAAATAACCCCTCCAGGCAACACCAGCCAGCAGAGCACCAGCAGCAAGCAGCAGCATGGACAAGTGGGTCCACTAGGTAAAATTAAAATCTCCAGACACCATGGAAACTCAGTTATTACACTTGGACTGCAACAGACCCAAATGAATAAAGCCCACAGCCCAAACCCTCAGGAGAACTGAGAGCTCACACCTGTAAGAGTACACAGGACATCCACACACAAACCTCAGCTCAGGTTGCTATAAGTTAACGGTTGGATAAAAAGTTTCTTAAAGAGATGTTCTTAAACATTTCAAATGCATCAAAATTACCAGAAACTAAAATTTTATCAATATATCCTCACAAACAAAACAGTCTAGAGGAGGCAATCGAAAGCCATCAAACTACTTAATTTTAACAATGCTTCGGGGATGTGAATGCACTGCATTTTCTTTTAAAATGTTGAGTTGCCTGATTGAAATGCAGTGCATGTTGCACCCAGGCTTACTTCTGGATCACTAAGAAATTGGTCCGATTTGAAAATGTCAGGATCTGGTTAGCAATTCAAATGACCACGGTGGTAATTACAGATTTTCATGTTCCAGCATGTTGCACTGCATCAAAGCTGACACAAATGCCTAGTTTTATAATATCACAGCATGGAAATAAATGTCCAAAATGATATGAAAATGTACTAGTAAGAGATTAATAACTGTTATTCTACAAAGAAAGATGACTCTTTTCTACCAGTATATTTAAAAAAAAATGTTCTCTGATAGCATCTCTCCTTGAAAAAAAACCTGGATTATATTATCACTCATAAGCTATAATCGTTTCTGTCAGCACCAGTCAGAATTTTTGACAGAAAAGAGGAGGAGAAATGGAATGGGCTGTGGGGAAAATAGTGCAATCTTATAAATAAGTCCAGAGAGACACTGCTTAGAAGTTCCCCCCCAGCATTTTGTTGTCTCTCCCACCCAGCAGACTAGAACATTTTAAGTGTTATATTTTGATCATAAAGTGAAGGAACTCTGTAGATAGGGAGCAATGCATCATGAGCCATGTGTGCAGCTCTACAATCTGTGGTACCAATGTGTCGTTTTGAAATATGGGCCTAAAGCAATATGCATAAGGGAAACTTTTCTGCTTTTTCAAGGAAGAAAGAGGAAGAAAGGTCTTTTGAATTCTCTCATGGTCCCAGAAGTCTGCTTATGAAATGAAATAAATACAGCAAGCAATGTCTTTAATATTTCTCTTGTGCAGCAGCCAACTGAGTCACTGAGCTGCTTTCTAGCTATGGAATGGTTATACAGAGCTCAACACTTGGTCCTGCTGCGCACCTATTTTGTCATCTGATAGATCACACAACACACTCTCCAGCCATTACACGACTGAGAGCACAATGAACAGACCAGTGCAATGTCCTCTCAGGCTGACCTGAACCTCAGGAAGGCCCATGCTTTGTCTGCAGTCCTATATTTTCTTTCCACCTAAGATGTCCTGTGTTTATCCATGAAGGGATAAACACAGGGAGATGTGTTGGACAATACTCTCCCTCCTGTCCCTAACAGTGCTGCTGTTTTGTGGGGTTTGCTGTTTTTCTGACCAGCATCTACACCATTCCCTGTAATTCAGCATAGAACTGGGAGTGATGCCAGAGGTGCAGGTCCCTCAGTAGATTGCCCCACTGTACCCTGATCCCAGAAGGAACAATTCTATCTATGTTATCTGTGTTTCTGGTCTCCCTTGGCTTCTCCACCCTCTTAGACCAAGATGGAAGTTCTTGGTCCAAGAGGGAAGGGGATCAGAGAGCTGATGGAGAATTGATTATCTTGATCACATAAACCAGGAGGGGAGAGAAGAGGAAACTGATGGCTTGATACACTTTGTCCTCTGCCTCACAGGAACATAACACAAAGCACACAGAATGTTTCCTCTGATAATCCTCAGGCCAGATTAAAATCTAACAGCAGTGAAACAGACAAACCAACAGTCAGTTGTTAAGGTTAGGAGGTGTCATGGACACTTAGAGAAAAATGTGTAGGTTTCTACCTGGAGGAAAAAACACTCTGCAGGAGATGAATCTTTCCTCTCATATAGTGTTGAACAGCATGGCTTACACTGATGCCCTTGCAGCCGTGGTAAACACAGAAAAAAACCCCAAAGGCAAGTGAGCCCTTAGGTGCCCATTTTATCACGAGGCCCTTTAAGCTCTGGATTTGGCAACACAGATACATCCTCATCTCTGCCATTGTCTTTTGCACACCCTGCCTCAATTTCCCCAATTCTACAACAAATGTATGCCTATTTTTCCTCTCTAATTATATACTTCCAGAGAAACAAGCTGTTGCATATAGGTAAAGCCACACAAAAGGAAGGCCTTGTAAAATCATTGCTCAGGCCTGTTACTTCAGCTAAGCAGAAAAGGACAAGGGGAAAGTGACTCAGCTGAATTAGAGGTAGAAAACTATTTTATATAACCATGATGTGCTCACATGGTGGTGTATGGTAGTTGGTTGAATTAAATCTCTTAAACTTAAATGGAATGTACCTGATAATGGGCCTAACTGCTTAGAAAGGCCTAGTTTTGCAATAAAATGGCTCTCCTCTGCATCTGCCTGGGGACCCTGCGTCACTCTGGACCCCCACAACAAGCACCATCTTCTCTTACAACAAAAGACTAAAGTATTTTATCTATTCATAATTTGTGAAGTGTAGGTACCATTGAGGCACAGTAATGAAATTTAATGAAATATGCCAAGACACAGAAATCACAGCTAAAGAAGCCCCTGACATGTCACTTCTGCTGGATAAACACTGCAAATGATCTTAAGATGCTGTCAAGTGACCAACACATAACCCTAAAGAGTTCATTTCTCTGTCTCAAGTACAAGTGCAAGACTTTAAGGAATGCAAATTCTCCTAAGGACTTCAAAATTGTGATGACCTGATTAAAACTTCCAGTCAATGGTGGTTGGACTTGGACTATGCATTGCACTTCAAGAACCTCCAGAGACATGAGGAAATGGAAGGTATTTGGATACTGGGGGGAGACTGTAGCCTGACATCTTTTTTCTCTAAATTTATTTACTACTACCATCACATCTTACAGCATTTTGCGTCCAATTTCTATGTTATTGAGAACATAACCAAACTCAAACCTCTTATTTATATTTAATGACAGTGTTACAGGAAACAACACACACTGAAAGCATCCAAGACTAAGATACGTACAAAGCATGAATCACTTGAGAGCGGCAGGAGGTATTGGCTGCCTACCTTAATTCTCCCCAGCTAAAGAGGTGTTAATTCTCACTATCACCCCAAGAATGTTTTCCACTGTTTTCAGCAGGAAAGTAAATTCATCAGAGAATAGACTATTAACTTTACAGCTCCTTCCAGACTTCGGAGGCAGAGAACTACAGCTAAGACTGCAAAACAGCTCCAGCCTATCAAGGTATTACTACACTCAGCCAATGCTTTCATCCCAGCTTAGCAAGAAAATGTCTTACAATGGTATGACAAAAAACACCACAAGAACTTAAACTTCTCTGTTTCTTAAAAAAAACCCTCAAAAATATACCAACCAGTGACTACACAGGGGGATTAATGAACTACTATTCTACCAGAATCAATCAAACAAACAAACAATATTTTATCTAGGAAGAAAACACACCTTATACACTCAGCAAAGATGTTTTTTACTCTACAGTTAGGCTGCTTGTATCCAAAAATCAAGGTCATATTCAATAGTTGGGATACCATAACACAGTGATTGAAGACAAACCAAGGAACTCTACTGAAGCAATGGTGCTCTGCATAAGGAAGCATGCTCATGTGTCACGAGATTATTTAGAGCACTCTTGTCTTTAGAGCATGGGAAGTAATAAGCAAAATATTCCAGAGTCATTTTTGCTGGAAATATTTTGCTAAACAATGAAGTTCATAAATTCACAGTGAGCCAGTGAACCAGTGCAGAGACTTAGAATAGATTACAAGGTATCTACAGGCTCTCTAACTCCTCTTCTTCAACCTTTGTTTTTAGATGTTTAATAGTGACTTTAAAAAAATAACTACAGGGTTAGCAATTAATCCTTTCAGCTTTGTATGAACCTGAATACACACAGTATTACCTAACATTGCATTACGAATGCAACAAATATGGCATTACATGTTTAAGGATGGAAAAACAAACACATTGCCTTATGTGAGAGATTCTCTTTCTACTGCAGAGTGCCAAAACCTGAGCTTCTTCATTCAAGCAAATTGTCACCCAAGACTGTACCTCAAAGCTGACAGCTGTGCACAGCAGGTGACCTTAGTACTCTCATTATAATTTGTGAGAATATACTCAGATGGCTGTCACCATTACAAAAAAATATTTTTTTTGTAAATGAATATGACATAAAAATAAAATACCTCCTCTAGAGAAGCTAGTTTTGTGTAAGACAAAACCAAGAAGGAAATTCTGAGACTTAAACTATAAACTGTTGCAAAAGAGATTTTTTCCATATAGATTTCAATATAAAAAGGGCCCACCTACCACATGCACAGGCTTCCAAGTGGGAGTTACAAACAATAATTGTAGAAGTAATTAAAGAAAAAAAAAGGGCAAATAGACAGATTGGATTCCCAGTAGGTGAAAGCTGTCTAACAACTTACAATGAACATGTTTGAAGTCAACTTCAAGTAATATGCTAACATGAATTACGTGCATCTGTTTCATGCTCCCTGAGAATAATGCCATCAAAACTGAATTCAAATGTTTCAAACCTACAGAGAGCCTGAGCATGTCTTTGACTAATTAAAATAAACCATGTTACTGAGGTTACAAGCTTACCCCTTTGGACATAAGCAGATTCTTGCTAAGGTCACTTCATCAAGCAAAATAATGAATGTCTGTGTTCAAAAGGCATGAACAATACATTTTTTAAATTAACATATTACTGGATTGAGGGGGATTTATGGAGTTATTTGAATTTTCGAAGACTCACAATAGTAGTCCTCCGTCACAATACTATGGAAACATAACAATAGGCAATAAAATTTAAGAAAGCAGGTCAACACTAGAACCTTGGCTGAATTATTAATAAGGCTAAAATAGAGTTTGACACCAAAATACTCTATTTTTATTAAAGAGTATCGATTAGCTTTTTATTTTATTTAAAATAAGATAAACAGAAAAAAGTTAGATTTAATTCTGGTTTGATATCATTGAGGCTGTTGCATCTTCCAAGTTCTTTACATAAATTATAGACCTTGTTTTCCTAGGTCAAATGGAAAAGGGAGCAGAGACTCAGAACTGCTGTCTAAACAGGAAGTTCAAGGTACTGCAACAAGTTCCAAAATTCTTTTCCAGACTTCGTTATTCTATAATATAATACAAAATGGAGAATTAAAGATCATGGTACATAAAATAAAGATTAGGTTTCTTAGACTGCACTATGCAGAAAACCAGATTAACATAGGGAGGGGATGCAATGGAGGGAAATCCTGATCCCCCAGAACCCTGCTGTACCAGGCAGGAGCTGAGCTCAGCCCAGATGTGCAGTTATCAGTCCGTGTGCCACCCGCTCTGCTTTCCTGTGCAATCCCTTCCCTGTTGGGAGGTGCCTCTAGGTATCACAGCAATATAAAGAAGTATTTAGGAGGGAAACTGACCATTTTTAATGGTTTTAAAGACCATTATTTCCTTTGCAAAGCACAGTAATCCATGCAAAGCGTTCCCTGTGGGATCTGTTCCTGTCTGATTTACTCACTGTGTTCCAACTGCCCACATGACTATGGGCAATTTTATTTTTTTAGTGTATTGGCATGAGCAAACTCTGAAACCTACTAAATGAAAATAATCTTCTTATGTCACAAAACAAAACCCCCTTATTTTACCAGACACTGATCTGATTATTGTCTGAATAAAGCTAATCACTGTAATTAGACAGTTTAAAAGTGCACGCTGTGGATCCACAGATCATAACAGACAATACTTCTTTAGGTATCAGCTCTGTTTTGGATTTGTTAAATTGGAGTTTTATGTAAAGTTCTTTTTCAAAGAACCCAGTAGTTTAAAATTATTTTTTCAAATTCAGTTATATAAACAGAACTGGAAGAAGTTTCCTACCACTTGCTTTCCAATGAGAACATTCCATTAAAAGCTAACAATTTTAAAGATGAAGCAAAGTCATTCCACGCATTGTGGTGCTCCATCAACAAAGGGCTGGATGGATATGGAAATCCAGAGTCCCACTCTATTACCCTGACAAACCTGATCAGCAGTTTACTTTACTATTAAACATGGACCATTATCACTGTCATTTAATGTCTTAGCATTAATGTGTGAGGCTACCAAAGGATTCTAATCACAGCGATATCATTCAGGTTTAAAAAAATTAAAAGTAACCCATGAGGTACCCAGCAGCTTTTTCTAATTAAACAAAACCATATCAGAATTTACCACTGTCACTCCTATAGAGACATGGGTCAGGGCTATAGCCTTCTTCCTTTTGTGCCCTGTTGTAGCAGTGCGAAATTTGGTTTTCAATGTTTTATATGCTTTGTAACATGTTCATATTGGTTTGTCTCAATCCCTCCCCCCAAAACCCCTAATGGTGTGACCCTGGTGTCAATCATGTTGTAAGTTCTAGAAAATTCTAGGGAAAAGACCCTGGGATTTGTCTGGGTCCATGAATGACACCTTCTTCCATCAATGTGTTAAGTCTCTGTGTTGGTTTACACCCCCCCTTCCCTGGTATTGGTGCTGAGCTCCTTGTTGTTTGGGAACCGCCCCCCCCCCACACTTAAGAGGGGTGCTCCTGCCCCTGCTCTTGCTTTTGCTCAGGGGGTTCAGCCTGTTCACTTGAGCTCCTGAGCCCTCTGCCTCCCTGAACTGACACCTGCACGTGGGAGGAAATAAAGACCATCTAAAACCTAGCAGGAGCCCGCTCTTTCATTCCACGCCGCAATTCCATGCTTTAGCCTGAGATTCAGGAACAGCAAACACCTGACATATTGAGACCGCGGGGCAAGCTAGCCGGTAAGCAGCCCCAAGAAAGCGGACCTCAATACCTGGCGCTCCAACGTCGAGCAATCGACCCCAAAAACCAGAGGGACTGAATCTCAGCATCGACATCCAAGAGAAGCACGAGGCTTCAGGGTGTTTGAAAAAGCGTGAGAAGCAAGGCTGCCACCGTGTGGTTCATCTCAAGGGAGCCAACGGATTTGAGGCACCTCGAAAATCTTGAAAAAACGAGATTGAGGACAATTGACCCTTTGGCAAGCTTTGCACCGCTGAAAAAAACACCTCCAGCGAGACAAAGGGCAGCTCCCCAGCACCAGGGAGTCCTTTGACGGCGTGTCAAATCACCACCGTGAATTCCTCTCTCTTCAGTAGACGGTATGTATTAGTTGCTCTTTTGAGTGACTTTGGGTTCCTACTGGAACAAGGCTTAAAGCCTGGGTCCTTTTTCTCCTGGACGATAAGGAGAATGTGGAAATCGATTGCGCAATCGTAAAGATTCGCAAAAACTGCGTTTCTTTTGGGAAACCGTCTGTGAAAACTTTCTCTTTCCTTTTTTTCCTCTCTTTGTGGGGCCAAGTATCTTGCTTGGGGCAGTTACGAGGCGCCACGTGCTTTGCTTTCTCCTTTGTTCTCAACAGCGACTCGCGGGCTGCCTGCGGTGCGGCCACCCCCCTTCCCCCCTTTCCACGTGGTGGGGATGCGAGTGGCTGAAGGGAACTTTCTCTGCTTTTCGCGGTGTGTGAAGTTAGGTAGCAGAGTTCAAACATGGGTGCTCGTTTATCTGCTACCAAAAAGAGTGTTTTTTTAAGAATTTGCTCTGATTTAACAGCAGCAAATGTGAAATTTTCTGAAGGAGAACTAAAACGCTTTGTTAAGCTGCTGTTCGGGTGCTTTCCTGACACATATGCAAATTTGTGTGGCGATCCTTGCTTTTGGGATGCAGTGTGTCAGGCTTTCACCAGTCTTTCCCGCGGTGAAAATCAAAAAGCTAAGTACAGTTCCCTTGCAAATCAAATGAGGGCTGCTTTAGTGGACAAAACCAAAAAGAAAAGGGAACAGCCGCTTAAAAAGGCATTTAGCCGACTCCTTCACTCCCCCAGCCCTCCCCCTGCTTCTCCCAAGGTTCGTGTTATGCAGAAAGCAGAGTCAAAGCAGTCTTTAAGTGCCTGCACGGAGCAAAACCGGCAGTCCGTCAGACAAAAACCAAAAAAATCGCTTTTAACTCGCCCCATCTCTGCAGAAACAGAGCCTCATCATCCCTCGAACGGAGATGGCCAATCGGTTCGAGAAACCTGTTTTCGCCGGGGCCAGGCAAAACAGGCAACCCCCCCTGTGTCCCCAGTTTTAAAATCCCAAGTTAGTTTTAGTGTTGACCGTTCAACTTCTAAAAGCAGTGCCGGCAGCAGAGCGGCGGCTCAAACCGTCAGCCAGGCTCTGCAACAACTTTCCCTCTCCCGGGACCGCTCCCAAACCCCCCCTCCTGTTTCTCTCCGAAGCTCATCCCGTTCACGGCAAAGGAGGAGAGGCAGCTCAGCCTCTTCAGAGGAGCGGAGACAGCCCGGGTCTCCATGTGGCGGGCAAAAGAGCCCCCTCTCCAGCCCAGAGTGGCGCGGGCGCCACTCCGGGAGGGGCGGGAGAAAAACGCTGCCCACCCGAGACACGCGCGGGAGAAGCAGAGAGCGCTCAGCAACGCCGAGCCGCAGGCGGGAGTCGGCTTCCCCGCAGAGTTCTAAGGGGAGGGGAGGCTCTCTTTCGCACAGTCCTCTGTGCCGGGACAGGCACGGAGAGACCGGCGACGGCAGTGTCAGCCGCGCGGCAGCGGCGAGCCGCGAGCAGGGAAAGGACGGGGACTTCCCCCCTTCCTTCGGCCGGCTCCCTGAGCGCGCGAAAAAGCGGCGCGCCCCTTCCCCCCCTCGGCACGCCGGACGCAGTTCGCGCAGCGCGGGTCCTTCCTTCCCCGCGCGAAGTAGCAGACACAGATCTCGCAGTGACTGCAGAGACCGACTGTCGCGAGCCCGCAGCCTGCGCGGTGAGGGCTCGGCTCGGTCACCCCCCACGCCTCTGCTCCGGGACACCCAAGATGGCGTCTGCCATGTGCACGGCGCGATTCCCCGACCTTCTCCTTCCCAGCATTCCTCGCGCTCCCCTACCCCGCCTTCCCGAGAACCTTCCCCCGCCACTTCTTCCCGAACTCCTCCTCCTAGCCCTGCCCCAAGGTCTGTCTCCCGGCTGACGTCACCGGAGAGCCAGGCCGCCCCCTCCGAGACTCAGCGGTCTCGCCCCACTCCTCTTTCCCGCTCCCGCTCCCCCTCCTTCTATAGCGCAACCGAATGCAGTGAGAGAAAAAGGAGAGAAGCAGGCGATTCAAACCCCATCCTCACGTCACCGGAGGGTCACCGTACCCCCCAGTCGGGTCCTCATGCCTCCCTTACCCCCTCCTGCAATTCAAATACAATTAGAAAAGAGTTAAAATCGGGGAATTCCAACTGTAACCCGGTTTCAACACAAACACCAAACACTCCCGAAAATGTAATTACAACAATTATGAAGCCTTTGCTTCAGAGAAATCAGTGGGAGTTCAGTTTTACCCCTGTCTCCGCAATTCCTATTCCGATTCTTGAAATTGTTAGGGCCACAGCCGTGCAAATGTTTATCGATATGCAAGTACTTAACTTTTTAAGATTTTTCAGAATCTTCATGGGTGTCATAGAGTTGGAATTGGTAAAGATGATGGAGATGAGTCCATCAGAAAAACAGATCATTGCCACTGCTAAGAAGGCGACGTCTGCAAATGCCTTGCCTGCTATCCAATCCTCAGCCCAGGAGACCCAAGAGCTGTGCACGCTGTGTGGACAGATAAGACACCAGAGCCTGCAGAACTCTGTCAAAAAAGACTCTAAACAATTTAAAGAACGGGAAGGGGAAGATGGGAGAGAGGGGGAGAATGGAAAAGGGGAGGAGGGTGGGGGAGAGGGAAAAACCCCAGAAGTCCCTCAAAAAAACTTGTGTGGAAGCGCCAACCCGCC
>VZDJ01000154.1:0-30311 GCA_008694505.1 Cyanoderma ruficeps | reverse complement strand
CTATAGCCTTCTTCCTTTTGTGCCCTGCTGTAGCAGTGCGAAATTTGGTTTTCAATGTTTTATATGCTTTGTAACATGTTCATATTGGTTTGTCTCAATCCCTCCCCCCAAAACCCCTAATGGTGTGACCCTGGTGTCAATCATGTTGTAAGTTCTAGAAAATTCTAGGGAAAAGACCCTGGGATTTGTCTGGGTCCATGAATGACACCTTCTTCCATCAATGTGTTAAGTCTCTGTGTTGGTTTACACCCCCCCTTCCCTGGTATTGGTGCTGAGCTCCTTGTTGTTTGGGAACCGCCCCCCCCCCACACTTAAGAGGGGTGCTCCTGCCCCTGCTCTTGCTTTTGCTCAGGGGGTTCAGCCTGTTCACTTGAGCTCCTGAACCCTCTGCCTCCCTGAACTGACACCTGCACGTGGGAGGAAATAAAGACCATCTAAAACCTAGCAGGAGCCCGCTCTTTCATTCCACGCCGCAATTCCATGCTTTAGCCTGAGATTCAGGAACAGCAAACACCTGACATATTGAGACCGCGGGGCAAGCTAGCTGGTAAGCAGCCCCAAGAAAGCGGACCTCAATACCCTGTGACAGACAAAATCTGATCTAAGGCTTTCCAGAAATTCACTGTCTATGATCTGGAAATTCCAGCTTTGCCTTTACCCAGTTGATCCAGCTCTGAGCTGAAGTAGCAATGATGTTCTCTTGCATACAAGTTCAACAGCTCTGGGTTGAAAACCACTTTGACATTTCTGGCTTGATATTCTGCCCTCAACAAATGCATTTGATGCTCATGTATTGCCTTCTGGCTGCCTGCTGCCACAGCCATCTGTCTGCATGGCACATTGCCTGTGGGCTAAGTGATGTGCCAGTTTTACTAGGGCAGTAATGCCAAGAATAGGTGGTCCTAAATGCACAGCCAGCGCATGAATTCACAGCCACTTTGTCTTAATGCCCTTCGACCACCATCTCCTGGAAGGCAAGAGTAGCCATACAAGGAGAGACAAGAGGTCAATCCAGAGTTCTCTCTGATTCCAGACAAAGGTCATTAACATGTGCCTTGAAGGGAAACAAGAGCATCAAGAGCTGAACAATTATGAAATAACCTGCTCATCAAAAGCCTGGAAACATTTCAGCTGTAAACATGCATATGGGCTAATCTGCAGAAAGTGCTATAAATGCCTGTAATCTAGAACTGAAAATGCCTCAATGCTGTTAAACATGTAAAGCAAATTAAAGTCACTCAAGCCTTAACACAGTGCCTGTATTTAATACACACTATTGAATAGTTGAAATTAATATAAAACTACTTTTTCTGTGTTTTCTTATCTCTACAGTGGAGACAAGTTTTAAACTGAATTATTTTATTGCCTGAATATGATTAATAGTGATGTAAATACAACTGGTTCTTTTGTACTTTAATTACTGGGAAAGTTAAAAACCTGAAGAATGAATGCTGGTACTTAATTTTCATGCCTGCCCCTGTCTATCAGACTGTTTGCCACGGCTTGGCAACCAATTTACTGGGGAGGTCACACAGCCTATGATGAGGACACACTCCCACAACTCTCCCAGCCCATGCCAGTTCCTTCAGGTAAAAAGTTAGGTGGATTGCAGGAGATCAGGAAGGACTTTTTACCACTTTCCACTCATGTTTAAGGAGTTGGTGAGGCAAAGAGCAGTGAAGAAAAATGTTGGGATGAAGGACTTGCCCTCCTGCGAGGTTTCATACCACTGCTGAAGTAGCAAGTTACCAGGTAGAGCATGCTAGCCAGCATGTGCCCATCTGGCTACCAAGCCAGCTGACAGCCAGGCTCTGTACTGCTAGCACAGGCAGAGCATGGATTAAAAATTAGCGTCAAGGCTAATGGCAACAACACAGGACAGATCAAATGACATGGCATTAAAAAGCAAAGTTGATGGAGTTCCAACACACACATGGGGTTCCTCTGAGGAGATGAGATCCAGCCAGCATGTATAAATATCACTGACCTTTTTTTGGCAGAGAAAAGATTTTTGTAAGTACATTTGATTTCCCCAGTTATATGGCACACAAAGGTGCCAATTTTGAAACACATTTGAACACTGACTACAACACAATTGCTTTCCAATCCTGAAATAGGTGTGCTAGCATATTTGGACAAAGCTCATTTGAAAAAAATACTAAAACAGCACAACAATGCAAACCATCTCATTTGTATTGTGCTCAGATGGCAGAAATTACTTAGCCTCTCTCCACATTTCCTTATGACTTCATCTTTCTCTCTTTCCAGATCTCTCCTCTGCTCTTCTCACCCCATGCTCCTGTGATGCCTTAAGTTTTAGCTTTCATATTTTCCGGATTCTGTACTGCATTAACACATAACTCTGAACTTCATATAAAGTGTTAGCAAGTTCTCTTCACAGTTTAGTCAGACAAAACAATCCTTTTCCAGCCCGAGAACAAAGGACACTGCTGCAGCTTCAGGCAAACAGCAGCAAACTGAGGAGAGCAAACTGGAAGGATGGGACTTCATAACCTGAAGCTGTAATTGGACAATTAACCCCAAAATACAAATGAACCAAAACTGATAAAATTATGAAAACACGTGACCAGGTGTCCATCTTGGGTGGAGACATGCCTGGGCTCTTTTACTGCCCAAGGTGCATCCCTTGAAGGCCTTTTTAATAAATACACACTTTATTCCTTTAACTCTGTATAGCCTCTGTTCCAGGTAGCCTCTCAAGTCATCCCCTGTACAGCTTTCAGATAATCAAAGACCAGTGACAAAATAGTCACCTGTATCTGTCAAATCAGCTACAGCAAGCTCCCACGTGTCTGTACACCAGAAAAACACTGACCTGAGCCCAGACTTTAAAATACCAGTGAGCATAAATTCCCTGAACACCATGAAACTCCAAGTAGATTTACCACAAGAACAGAACAATGCTGAATTCCACCAGCTGAGCTGGCCCCCTTCTTCTGATTAGAGAGGACAACATTTCAAATTAGAGCATTTCATGTCAAATCCCAATCTATCTGGCATTTGCACTATTAGGTGCGATGCCTTGGGAAGGCTGACCTGAAACAGAGACTGGACAGAGCTAAAAGTAAAGTAGATGTCTATTGAAAGGCCTTCAGGATCCACCTTGGACAGGACAGGAGCCTGACCAGGGCTACACCCAAGGTGGATTAAGAATGGTCACAAAATGGCTGACTGGTCATGGGAGCTTACATTTTTATAAGTTTTGGTCTATTTGCATATTGGGGTTTAATTGTCCAATTACAACTTCAGGTTATGAGGTCTCATCCTTCTTGTTCCTCCCTTCAGCCACCCTTTTTTGTGCTTTTGGGTCTGAAAGTTGTCCTTGGTGTGCAGCAGGAAAAGGATTTTTGTCTCCCTACTCTGTGAAGGGAGTTTACTAGCAGTTAATATATTGATGCTCAGAACTGCACCCCTAGGCAACACAGAATCTGAAAACCACGAAAGCTAAAACTTAAGGCATCAGGTGTATAAGCAGACCACATGCACAAGACAAATATCTTCTTTGTGGCCCAGAGCAGCTGCCATTATTTATGAATGCATCTCAGCTCTTTGCTACGTAGAACTGAGCGCTGCTAACTAGCACTGCGCAAATGTTTCAGTAGCAAGAAACTTTCTACTATAAATTATTTGTGACAGCTACAAGAACTGTGAAAAATGTATTTGTAGTTGTAGCCCTAGTCACAAAAATACTTTTTTTTTGAGTCTTGCCACAATAGTTTACAGTTTTGTGCATGAGGCCAAGTATACTAACTAAAACCAGGCATATTTCCCAGACTGGAACTCCCACAGCATCCCCGAGTCTGCCTTTCATGCAGTCAGGTGCAGCCCTCTGCAGAATCCTTTGCAACTGGCAGAAAAGGGACATGCACGTGCCCTTACTGAGCAAGTTAGTGGTTCTTTAACAGAGCAGGGGAAGGCACTGGTACAGCAGGAGCTTTCTTCACCTGCTTTTGACCAATGCATTAGGAGCCATCAGAGGAAAGACCCTGGGACTTTCCCAGGTATTTCAGTAGCTAACCTGGGCCATGAGCAGGTGAGGTTCACCTAATGTGCAGCCAGTACTAAACGGGACTCCTGAGTGTGAGGACAACGAAAGCAAAGCATGGCTTTTGCCCCACAGCCTTCCTCTCAAGTCTGCTCCAGGTCCTCTGATGGGACAAAGAGAGCTTCCTTCACCCCACCTCTGACAAGAAGTCAGTCATAGGAGCTTCACTGGCTTTTAATAAAGAGATGGCCAAACTCCAATGCATTCTTCCCATGCTGCCTGCTCAGAAAGTTGTCAGCATGTTCTCAGGATCAGAATATTTGTTTCATTTAGTGTATGTGTTAATCTATTTATGTAGCTTTTCCACCAATGTCTGTATTTATTTCCCATTGGAAAACTTGATGCACATTAAGATAAATTCCTTCCATTCTTGCTATTTCTACATTATAATTACATTACAGTTTTTATTAGCTAAAGTTGTAAAAAGCAGCTATTTGAATGAGAGCAGATTAGTCTTGCTTAGAATTCTGTAGAATTTGCCTGTTTGCATAATTGCAAACCATTGTGAGGAAAGTGGATTACTATCACCATTATGTTTGTTTGGTTTTTAAAGAGCTTGTTTTTCCATCACCTAGCAGATAACATCTGTAGTCATCCTTTGTTGGTATTCTGAGCCTCCAGCACAGATAATTATGGTGGAGACAAATGAGATAAGGCTTGTTGGAAGATCACTGAGATTAGCTCAGCTGGTCAGCATGGAGTTAATAATGTCAAGGCTCTGGGTTTGATCCCTGTATGGGCCCTTCACTTCAGAGCTGGACTGGATGACCCTTGCAGGATACTCAGAGTATTCTGTAATCTCAGCTGACATATTTCCCTGCAAGCACAAGAGTCTCCACCACTGCTCTCTATTGGTACCCTGCTCAGTTAAGTTTTTCAAGTTCAAAAGATACAACATCCCACCATTTTCCTCTGAGAGCTTCTAAGTTTTCTGAAAAATTCCTCTCCCTGCCCCTCACCAAACTAAACCAAACCAACCAAAAAAAAAAAAAAATAATCATTCACACCTTCCTTCTTTTATACCCATATGAGAAGAAAACATCCCTACTCTGGGAGTTAATGGCACAGTCCCAGGGTATGCAGGGACTGAGCTATACATGCTCTGAGTGATAATTCCCCTTTCCTGCTTGCTGAACAGTTCAGTCTTCCTTCCACAGGAGGGAGATGCCTTTCCCCATCACCCAGGGCGCACTGATCTTTAGCTGACCATCTTACTTTTAAATAAAAGCTTCAGAAACCCTGCCAAGCATCCTCCCTTCATGCAGCCATACCTTGACATGGAGCTTAACAAAAAANAAAAAAAAACAAAACCTTGGAAATGTTTGGAAATGTTCCCTCAGAAAAGGAACTTGTGTGCATGCACATAGGAACAGACAAATGTCTCAATTCACAGTAGCATAAATCCTTGAAAAAGCAACTAGTCACATTGCCCAAACTAGAAATTTAAATGGACATCAATAAAAAAAGCCCGTCAAGAACAAATGCCAGAATCCTTCTAGACACATGTTTTCTTGTATGAAAATCAGACTCTTTCTGTAAAGTGCTGTTCTTCAGAAGGGTTGGTACTGGGCACACAAAAAACATCCCCAGCAACTTTAACAGAGTTGCTGGAACAAAGTCACATTGGTGCTGCAGACTAGGCAGACGTAAGTTACACAGAGCTGCACTCACGTCACAGCCTGGTATGATAGCAGGCAACTTTACAGGGTGCAGAATTTGCCACTACACTAGTCCAAATCAGACATTAATCCGCAGTACCCACTGAAAACAGAAGGATGAGAGGGAGAGAAGTCACTCAAAAGAAGGTATAAAGCCTCTCTGTTCAAAAGGTTTGATAAAGTAATTATTGAAGCATGAACTAAACCCACCATGTAGTAAGAAGGCCGGCAAGCCACCAGTAATTCAATACAAGCAATAGTCAGAAGCTGTGCAAAAGCAGATGCTGTTAGCAAACTCATGCTAACAACAGTATCTTTACACTCAAGGATGTGACTTCTGTACTCTATGCTTTTAAACACCTTTGTTCTTTTTTGTACTCATTAGAAATTGGAGACAATGATTTGCACCTTCCTGGATGTAAGTGACAATATAAAAATGTAATAGAAATGAAATCTAAAGTTTCCACTTAGTAGTAATGGAAGCAACCCAAGTGCCATTACTTAGCACAGTAACCTGCTACTGCTCCTGCCTTTAATTCTGTTCATGTCTTACTACAATGATTTGGATTTTGCAGCTTTTTATCCAAGGAAATTCCTAATAGAAAGAGCAAAGAGCTAGTCAAAATTAAAATTCATGTATAATACACAAAAAAATGTTCCTTCAAAATATTATCTCCAAGGACTGTTTTCACTTACACATCTCGTTCTTTCCTGTAGAGAATCTGAAAATTTTAACTAAATATGCCCAATCTCACTGGATACATTTAGACTTGGGAATATATCATGTCAGTAATCATAAAACCTTTAACATGAGAAAAACTGATATTGCTACAGTAATACTGTGCTGACATAAGTAATTCCACATTTGTTAGCATAAAGCCCCTATAAGAAATGGTCACATTACTATACAAATTGCCTTTCAAAAAATAAAAATAAAGCTTGTATTCCTCCTTATTATAAGAACGGTACAGGTCATTGGTGCATTTAAAATTACTTAAAAACCAAATCAAATTTCCCAGAATTTTAGATGGTGTGCAGCTTGACCCAACAGTTGAGCAAGAAAGCAGAAATTTAGTGACTACAATCACAAGTAACATTGTTAAAACAAATTCATGTGGCTGGAAAAACCTAGTATAGAAATAAAAAATCTAGAAAAAAGCCATAATGTAGAGGTGAAAAAATAAATTTCAGGTGCGAGCTTTTATTTTTTAAACATACCTAATCTAAAACAGTATAACATTCAAGATAGTAAAAAGCTTGAATTCTCCTAGTCTTTCAGCTGAAACAAGTTAGAGAAATTGGCACAAATTTCACCAGCCTCTGGTCTGAAATTATACTGTTTTGGAGAGTAAATATTCTTTATTCTACCACTCCTATATTTTCTTAGTTTCATAGATATTCTTCCTAATATTAGCTCCATTTAAAATACTTTCCTTTAACAGGCTTTGTTCTCAAAATGATGGCCAAAAATTCATTAAGAATTTGGAACTAGCATGAAGGATTAACGATGAAAATGCATTTGTTTATTCTGTGAGACAGGACACCAATTTATTGCACACATTGACTCCAAAATTCATTGGAAATTTTCTGATTTATATGACAGAAGTAGAAACAGGTAGCCAAAGAGAAATTACCAACTGAGCGTCTTAAATAAACAAAATCCCTTACTGTTTTTGCTAGGGCTCTCCCCAATTGCCCATCCGTTTAGTTTCTTGTTTCAACCAGTCGAAAGTTGGTTTTTTAAGTTGGTCATTTTCCAACACCATGTAAACTTAACATATGCTGCATTGAACAACAGAAGCCTCTTTCAATGACTGTCTCATTTATCTTTGGAACTCAGGGAACCTTGGAGCAATCTAAACAGGATAAATCATTAGTATTTCTTCCTCTGAAGCATCTAAACAAAGCCGTTGTCAACTCAGAAAACAAGAGACACCCATAAGGGACACAGTAGATATCCAGGATATTAGCAGGAATGGCCCCAAAAGTTAGCAGCTCTGTGGCTTCCCAGGGGCCACATCACTGGTTGTTCTGGGGAATCAAAGTCTGTCTTATCCCAGGAAATGCTCAGGGAATTGTCAGACACTGGTCTCTTGTAGTCGTAATCTCTTCTGCACACACAGCTCCATTCCTTATTTTCCTCGGTCCTGCATCTTAGATTCCCCTCCTTCAAGGATGCAGCATTCCTCCAGCAAGAACATGGTTTACATCTTTTGAGGCAGAGCGAGTATTTCATAACCACATACCCAAACAGATTCCTTAATTCTGTACAGATGAAGAAAAGTCAAACTACCAGATGATATTCAGGATTTGTGACAAAAATTCTCATGCTCCATTCAGCCTAACCCATACTGGGGTGCCAGCCAGCACATAAATGGCTTTAATGTCTTTTAGTTATAAATCAAAGACTACAGCAAAGATCTTCTACCCAGTTTACAGGGCATCTGCTGAGGCAGCAGAAGTTGCAGTGTCGGGGTGCGTGCCTCTCTGGTCAGCCTGGCCGGCTGGCTTGCCCAGCACGCTCCAGCACGCTCCGACAAAACTGAGGTGGGCTCTTGGTTCTGCAGGCCTCCAAACCTTCTGCTGCTATGGTTCGTGGCGATGAAAGAAAGAGTGACCTCTCGGAGGTTATATAAATCAGGGTTTATTGGGGGACAGGGGACCCCGTCACCCTAGATCAACAACCCCAGGAGAGATGCAGTTTCTGGGCTCGGGGGTCTTTTCAGGGCTAGCTCAAAAGGGGTGGATACAATCTCCAAGCCAATTAACAAAGTATACATTCCAACTAAGTTACATAGCTCATAATACATCAAAAACTTAGGTAGAGTTTCTGGGGGGGGGCCCAGGCATCAAGCAGACTCTTCCAAGGCCCCTGTCCTTGAAAAGCAACACTCTCCCTAACAAGCAAAAATTTTATAATGAACAGACTAATTAAAAACCGTCTCTAGGCAAAGAAAAAAAAAACCCACATACTAACTTCTGATAAGAAAACACTCTACAAACAACAAAGGGGCCCATCTTAGGCACATAAAGCTAAACTAAACTTAATATAAAACTTTTAAACAATCCTACAACACCACACCTCCCCCTTTTTTTATTTATTTTTTAGGGTTCTGGAGTATAAATTTCTGAGTTGCATTCACTGCTGGAGGCAGAGTCTGGTGGAAATTCAATGGCAGACACAACAGAGTGCACCGAGGGGGTGGTAGTGGAGGAAACTAAATTTACAAGCAGGTTTTTCACCACACCAAAAGCAACAGCTATAACTAACACAACAAACAAAATCAACAGTCCTGTTTTGATCCAGGAGCTGACAATGTTGGAAAGTCCAAAGCCTTTAAATATGTTATCAAACCAGTCACCCGTTTCTTGCTTGATGGAGTCGACCATTCCCCGCAGTTGTTGGATAGATTTTCTGACGTTCTCTGCTTTGGATGACAGATTAAAGCAACACAGCCCCTCAAACTCCTCGCATGAATGTTGGTGTAATAGAAGCAAATAATCAATGGCAGCGCGGTTTTGAAGGGTTGCCTGCCTGGTAACTTGCTCGTCTGATAGGAGGTCACTTATGGCTCTAGTTGTCAAATTTGCTTGTTTGGCTACCCAACATTCCAAACGGCCTAATTCACCCATAGACTTTGCTATGGAGACCCAGGGCAAAAAGACAGTCAGGGCTGTGGCTTTTGCCCTGGACCAATGAAAAATTTCCGAATTACAATCTGGGTCAAGACTTGTCAGATCTCTTTTTTGGATTGGTGCTTCGTGAGAAACCTCTTTTTTGTGCCAATTAAGGACTTGAGTCATGTTTGGGGTAAACAAACTCAACTTGCCTAATGTGCATGGGCCTCCGATCAGTCGAGCAGGGATGCCTGTGAAAGCTCTGTCACCACAAATAAGGAAAAAACCTTTGGGGAGGGAACGGGGAAAAGGTTTGTTGGTGGCAGAGGAAAAAGTGGTAACATGTACAATTTTCTTGCACCAGTTTCTTGCTACATAAAAATCTTTAATTTGTAACAAATGATAAAACAATTTAGCTTTGTCTAGTTGGGGGGTATAATTAAAATAAACACAAAAAACGGCTTTCGAGGACCCAAGGAGGTCTAATTCTTGGGGCTCTTGTGGGGCACTTGGAAGGGAGTTTGACCACTCCTTCCAAAAAGCAAGGGGATTTCTAACAAAAGCAGAAGGAGAATCACCAACTTCTACAAAGTGAGTAACTTCTACAGGTCTTCGATTGTATTTCTGTTGTATTTCGAGGAGTGAAAATGGGAACTCCTCTTCTTTCATAGGGATCCCTACCAGGCAGGAAGACATGGGATTTTGGGTTGCCGTAGAGGTCAGGCAGATGTGATCTTGGCCTAAACTTTGTGCGAGGGTTTTCCACACATTGGCTTTGGGCTGTGGGACGATCCAGGGGATGGTCACTGACGGGAAACTGAACAGCATGGCAAGGGTGACAAGCGCTGTGCTGCGGACCTCCATGCCGGTCACTGGGACAGCGGTTCTGTAACTTAAGAAAAAGGTTCAGTTAAACAACCACTGAAAACACTCATCTGGGGGAAACAGCTCTTCCACTTCCTCGTCACGCCAGAAAACCCAGGAGGGAAGAGTAATTGGGCAAAGAGGGCTTGCCTCTGGACTTGCCTCTTCTTTTTCCTTTTTCCTCCTTCTCCAGGAGGCCACAGTGACCTGTGGTATTTTTGTCTCTGAAGCTTTGGGGACATAGGGTTTCACGTTGCGGGAGGGGATCCACCGCAAACCGGTAGGAGTGGAGACGCAGGCGTACCCACGCCCCCAGGTGACCAAATCGTGAGGGCCCTGTGTCCTCCAAGTTTCGGGATCTTTGACAAGGACCTTTGGCCTTTCATGGGGCTCTAACTGTGAACTCCCACGAAAATGCCTTGTCACCGGCGGGTTCATGGACTCGAAGGAACAGTTAAGAAAATTCAAAGTGAACAAGGCACGGGCTAGTCTTGCAATCGGTGATTCAATTTTGAGGGTCGGCTGCTGTTGGTTGAGGACTCTTTTGAGGTTCTGATGAGTCCTTTCCACAATTGCCTGACCAGTTGGGGAATGGGGAATGCCAGTTTTGTGCTCCACACCCCATTGCTGAAGAAAATTGCGGAATTCTCGGGATTTGTATGATGGCCCATTATCAGTTTTGAGGGATTTTGGAATGCCCAGGAAAGAGAAAGCCTGGATGAGATGCTTGATAGCATCACCAGTCTTCTCCCCTGTGTGGGCAGAGGCAAAAACAGCTCCCGAGAACGTGTCCACAGAGACATGCACGTACTTCTGCTTTCCAAAGGGGGCAAAGTGCGTGACGTCTGTCTGCCACACTTCACAACTGGACAAACCACGGGGATTCACGCCTGTGTGTGTGGGTGGAAGGGCATATTTGTGACATTGTGGACAGCTGGCCACAATCGCTTTGGCCTGATCACGGGTTAAGTGAAACTGCCGGACCAGACCTGGCGCGTTTTGATGGTGAAGCTGGTGGCTGATCTTGGCCTGCTCAAAACGATTTGGCAGTGGGGTCACTTCAACAGGGGCAGCGAGAGCATCAGCTCTCCTGTTTCCTTCTGCAATGAACCCTGGGAGCTCTGTGTGTGACCTGGTGTGCATCACAAAAAAGGGTTCCCTCCTGTGGGAAATTAATTTGACAAGCTTAGAAAGCAACTGAAAAAGGGCAGTGTTGGACACTTCTTGCAGAACAGAATGCTCCGCTCTAGAAACTATCCCTGCAACATAACTTGAATCTGTTACTAAATTAAAAGGTTCATGGAACGTCTCAAATGCTCTGACTACTGCTGCGAGTTCACAAACTTGGGGCGACCCTGGCATCTCAACAACGTCTGATTCCCACCGCTGAGTGAGAGGGTCCCGCCAAGTCATGACTGATTTGTGGGATTTTCCAGACGCATCAGTGAAAATAGTTCGAGCATTGAGAGGTTCTTTGCTCTGAATACTTTTTAACTCTAATTGAAATTGAACATCCAAATTAAAAATTTTGTGGGCAGGTCGATGAATAGAAATTTGGCCAGGGTAGTTATCTAGGGCAAACTGCAGTGCTTCGTTCTCTTGAAGCAGGTGTTCTAGCATTGCTTTTGTAATTTGACCTGAACTTAATTTGATTGGCATGTGAATGAACTCAAAATCACAACCAGCCAGTTCTCTGAGGCGAACTCTGGCCTTCCGAATCAGATCAGCCATCAGTTCTTGTGGCCTTGTCATCCTTTTGGACCTGTGGTGGCTCAGAAAGACCCATTCTATAATAGAGAGAGGATCTTCTTTGCCTCGGTCCTTTTTCAATGGTTTGGGTGTCTTTCTGTCCCATTGAAAAATCATCCCATGGAGATGTGGCAACTTTCCTAAGATGATAAAACGAAAAGGCAGGTCAGGCTTACATCTGTTGGCCTGTCTGGTGGACAATAGGTGTTGAATTTTCTCGAGCGCAATTTTGGCCTCTGGGGTGAGGGTCCTAGGGGAACTCAGCCCCTCTCCCCCTTTCAACAAATCGAAAAGGGGGGCTAGGTCTTCGGTGGAGAGACCCAGCCATGGCCTCACCCAGTTCAAAGCTCCACACAGCTGATGGACATCTGCAAGAGTCTGAATTTGGGTCTTGATTGCCAATTTTTGAGGAACAATGGTCCTCCGACCGATTTCCAGCCCCAGGTATTTCCAGGGTGGTATCTTTTGAATTTTGGACTCCTGCAGTTCAAATCCTGCAGCAACCAGTGCAGACACTGTGAGGTCAAGCGCGTGTGCCAGCAGGTCATCGGTTGGTGCGCAAACCAAAACATCATCCATATAATGATGGATGATGGCTTGGGGCACGGCTGCGCGGACTGGCTTGAGCAGGGAGGAGACATACCATTGGCAAATCATTGGGGAAACTTTCAAGCCCTGGGGAAGAACTTTCCACTGGAACCTTCTTCTGGGGGCCTCTCGATTTAATGTGGGCACCGAAAAGGCAAAACGAGGTGCATCGTCAGGGTGGAGGGGAATTTGAAAAAAACAATCTTTTATATCAATGACAGTCAAATTCCAGTTTTCGGGGAGCATGGTTGGGGCAGGCATCCCTGGTTGAAGAGGTCCCATGTCCTCAATTACTTCATTAATTTTGCGGAGGTCGTGAAGGAGCCGCCACTTGGTCTTATCTGCTTTCTGAATGACAAACACTGGGGAGTTCCACGGTGAAGTGGTTTCCTCAATGTGGCCTTTTTTCAGCTGCTCTTCCACGAGCTCGTTGAGCGCCTTTAATTTTTGTTTTGAAAGCGGCCACTGCTCTACCCAAACTGGTTCATTTGTGAGCCAATTCAGTTTTTGGGTAGGGCGCTCTTCAGTGACCGCTACCTGAAAAACCTTTGGAGGGTCAGGAATGCCAATTGTGACTCCCCACTGAGACATCAGATCTCTTCCCCACAGGGGTGCATCAAAATCCAAAACAAAAGGGCGTAGAGTAGCCAATTGCCCTTTTGGCCCCTCAATTGTTACCACGCTCTTTGACTGTTTAGCCAATTGCAAACCCCCAATACCGTTGACGTGCTTGACCACGTCCTGCAATTCCCAATGTGATGGCCATAAATGCTCTGGAATCACGCTAACATCCGCTGCTGTGTCCCACACTCCCTCCATGCGTGTAGAGTCGTCACCCACAGAAAGTTTACAGTAATCTTTTGGCCTGTTGTAGCCTATCTTTTTTACCACAGCGACTGTGGTGTCTTTGTCGCTCTCTCCCTCACCATTTTCTGTGGTACTGTCTTCTGGACTCGCTTTTATTGCAAGCCCCTCTAATGCATGGATGGCTTGGGCAATTATTTGCCCCTTTGGTAAAAAGGTGGGTGGGTTTTCAGTGCGCAGCCACACCACAAACCGCTCTGGGTCAGTGGTTATCGTCCCAGGAGCTATTTGTATGTCTGGGGGGGTAAACTTACAGTCTCCAATGACGACAAATTTTGTTTCCACCATGTGCCACGTGCCGGGTTCCTTTGAGACCACGGCTGTTTTCCAATCATTGTCCCGCAGGTGAAGAGGCTCAGCCAACTGGAGCCTAAAGGGCTCATACCTGTTGGTCGTTGTCAAGGATCCTGTTGGCTCAGGCAATGTCGTGTGCCTCAGTTTCCCTTGTTCTGTCAGATCCTGTGAAGAGAGAGACAAATCTGGTTTAAATGACACCTTATTTCTCTGAGGTTTCTGGACTACCCGATTTTGGTCGTCACGCTGGGCAGTTTCGCGCTCTCTACTTAGTTTTTTGGCTCTTTGGTGGTTTTGGTTTTAGGGTTCCCACTCCCCTCAATTCCCCTTTCTTTTAAAAAACAGTTAAAATGTTCCTTCAAGGGACATTGGTTAGACCAATGCCCCCTTTTCCCACAAAGGAAACACGGACGATCGGCCTTTGCAGGAATGGTCTTGTTCTGTGACTCTGATGTTCTCGGCGTCACTTGGGTTTTTGGTGTCTCCACAGCAGCAGCGGTGATTTTCGAGCGTGCTTTTCCGTCTTTCAGGGTTGGTCTCCTGGGCAGCAGTGAGACAGTGGAACTCACGGCCTGAAGCATTTCTTGGAGTGGAGGAATTGTGCCTGGCTTCCTGGGCACCAGCATGATGGCAGCTCTGCACTCCTCGTTTGCGTGGGAGAATGCTATCTGTTGGATTACTTCTTTCTTTGCTTGTTCTCCAAGCACCTGTTGTTCCACCGCTGTTGCAACCCGTTCCACAAACTTAACAAAAGATTCTTGTGGTTCCTGAAAAATTTCTAAATAAGATTGTAAAGGCCCAGAGGGCTGCATTTTAGTAAAAGCTTTAAAGGCTTGTTCAGCTGAAAATTCCAGGATATTTTGGGGAATGCTGGTAGTTTGGTTGGTGGCTAATTCCCAATCACCTTCCCCAGTTAGGTGGTCGAGGGTGATCGGGTTTCCATCATTGTCTGTGGCAGTGGCAGGGTCTCTTAGGAGGCTTGGGAGAGCATCCCTGAGCAAGTCTTTCCAAGTGATCTCCCATAGTTCGAATTCCATCTTACTAGAGAGACACTTGAAAAGTTGTTTTAAATCAAAAGGGACAACTGTCACCCCAGAAAAGGAAGAGGACAACAAACCTTCAAAGTATGGACTATTCCGCCCATACTCTTTTAAAGCCTTCATTAGCTCTTTAATTACTGTTTGGGACAGTGGTTTCCAAGTGGCAGCATTTGCCCCTTGTCCCCGTGTCCTGTGATATACAACAGGAGTTAGGGTAGGAACACGGTTCTCGGGCTCCTGCCGCTCCCCTTTTGGTTCCCAAAAAGGGGTATCAGCAGTGCAGGCAGCCGGGTGAACGTGGGAATTAGAAACAGCATGGGGATCAGGCTGCCTGTGAGGGGCGGCCTCAAAGGGGGGTGCAGTGGCTAGAGAAACGCCAGCAGGGTCGGAGCAAGGCGGGACAAAAGGGCTGGCCGCTCCACCTTGCTCTAGAGAGTGTGGCACAGCCTCCGCGGGGAAAAGCGGGGGGCAAACCGTCCCTGCGGCGGGCAGGAGGGGGGGAAAAGCCGTGCCTGCGACAGGCAGGAGCTGGACCGCAGCGGGGAGGGATGGGGTCGGGGGCACGCCCGCGGCAGGGGGAGGAGGGAGGGGGGGTGCGTTTGCAGCGGGCAGGAGCGGAGCCGCGGCAGGCACGGGCGGACCCGCGGCAGGGGGAAGCGGCGGGAGAAGGCGCGCACCCGCTGCAGAGGGAGGCGGGGGGAGGTGGGCGCTCGCAGGGGGCAGAAGCGGAGCCGCGGCAGGCAGGGACGGGGGGGCGGCACCGCCGGCGACAGGCAGGAGCGGACCCGCGGGGTGGATGGGGGGTGCTGCGGCCGGGGCAGCGGGAGCAGGCGGGAGAAGCGGGCCATGGGGGAAGGGAGAAAGGGGGGGCAGGAAAGGGTTAGTTGCAGGGGAATAAAATGGATTTTGGGGATAAGAACCTTGCGAGCCAGGCAAACAATGAAAGCCTGACTGCACTGCGTGTTCGCCGCGATTATTCAAACTGTTTTCTCCGCACCGCGAGTAGGAACAGGGTGGGGGCGGCCCCTCGCCGCCGCCTCCCTGCGAAACACTGCAGCCGCTCTCGCCGCCGACCGCGGGCGGGTCGGACTGCGGTTTCTCCCCCTCCGAAAACCGAACCCTGGGTTTGTTTCCCGGGACAGTCGGGGAGGGGGAGGGAGGGGTCTCCAGGGGAGCCTGGCTTGCCAAACTGCCACTTGAGCCCCCGGTTTGGGCGAGAAGCTTGGAATTCTTAAAAACACCGGGGCTGGGAAACTCAAAACGAGCTGCTGCATTTTTAAGAATTCCTGATGGGGATTTTGGAGGTTTCGGGGAGCTAGAGGGGGATAATAAAAATGTGGAACTACATTGAGATAAATCGCTTTTTCTTTTTTGCATTTTCTGTATTTCTTTCAATGCTGTTTTTATTTTTTGTGGCCAATTTATAAATTTAAAAGCCTTTTTGTCCCCTGTTTTTGCTAACTGTTCAAATTTCTTACAAACACTTTTCCAAAACAAAATACTACTAATTAAATCCACATTAACATTTGGAAAATGCAAAAAAAGACATTTAACAAATTTTTTTAATTCTCTTTTTGAGTATTTCACTTTAGCAACTACTAAAACTCCAATTAAACTTTGAAAAACCTCTTTCTGAACGGTGGTTAATTTGTTTCCCATTGCAATTAGATGTTATTATTTTTGTCCACCGTTCTCAGCCACAAACAAACAAACACGGTTTTCCTACTGCGGGCTTCCAGTTTCCCGGGGGAAAGGAATTTCGCGAGGGACCCACGCCCCCTCCCCCTTTTTCCCCGGGCCGGCTGCGCAGCCTTTGAGGTCTGAACACCTCTCCACAGCACACCCCCCTCCTTCCTGCAAAGGGGTATACTTACAAGCCCTGAGGAAGCCGTGAATGGATGTGACTTGCCACAAACCGAGAGGAATTCCTGGAAAACGGAGTTGCTCCTCTCTCCTGCCGGGGGGTCTTCTGGAGAACTCCCGTGCAGCGCGTGAAGTGCCAGAGGGTCCCGGAACGTGCACGAATGCGTCGTTCTCTCAAAGGACTCGTGGATCACAGGGTCCAGTGTGTCAGACCTCTGTGCTGGTCCCCACGCCACAGCAGTGTCTGAAGGTGTCTGCAAGCCTCACCGTTGGGCGCCAGAATGTCGGGGTGCGTGCCTCTCTGGTCAGCCTGGCCGGCTGGCTTGCCCAGCACGCTCCAGCACGCTCCGACAAAACTGAGGTGGGCTCTTGGTTCTGCAGGCCTCCAAACCTTCTGCTGCTATGGTTCGTGGCGATGAAAGAAAGAGTGACCTCTCGGAGGTTATATAAATCAGGGTTTATTGGGGGACAGGGGACCCCGTCACCCTAGATCAACAACCCCAGGAGAGATGCAGTTTCTGGGCTCGGGGGTCTTTTCAGGGCTAGCTCAAAAGGGGTGGATACAATTTCCAAGCCAATTAACAAAGTATACATTCCAACTAAGTTACATAGCTCATAATACATCAAAAACTTAGGTAGAGTTTCTGGGGGGGGGGCCAGGCATCAAGCAGACTCTTCCAAGGCCCCTGTCCTTGAAAAGCAACACTCTCCCTAACAAGCAAAAATTTTATAATGAACAGACTAATTAAAAACCGTCTCTAGGCAAAGAGAAAAAAACCCACATACTAACTTCTGATAAGAAAACACTCTACAAACAACAAAGGGGCCCATCTTAGGCACATAAAGCTAAACTAAACTTAATATAAAACTTTTAAACAATCCTACAACACCACAGCAAAGAGGTAGATGAAGTACAACAATAAAGGCTTTTAATCCAGCTGAATAACATCAGACTCCGCAATCCCCACAGACTCTTCATATCTATAATTTCTCATAAAAAAAATCAAAATCTAAACATGTTTCAAGAGAGCAAAGCAATTTTTCAAGGACTTAAAATGATGCCCTAAGCTTTAGCTTGCAGATTCTGTGTTACCTAAGGATGTAGTTCTGAGCCTCATATTAAGTGCTAGTAAGCTCTCTTCACAGGGTAGGTAGACAAAACAAATCCCTTTTCTGCTGAGAACCAAGGACGGCTTCCAGGCCCAAAGTATAAACAACGGTGGACCGGAGGGAGGAACAAGAAGGATGAGACCTCACAACCTGAAGCTGTAATTGGACAATTAAACCCCGATATGCAAATGGACCAAAACTGATAAAAATGTAGGCCCTCGTGACGGGTCAGCCTTTTGTGTGTGGCATTTCTTAGGGCACTCAGGGTGCAGCCTCGGTCGGGCTCCTGTCCGGCCCAAGGTGGAACCTGGAGGCCTTTCAATAAATACCTATTTTATTCTCTAGCCCTGTCCAGTCTCTGTTTCAGGTCAGCCTTCTAGGCATCAAAATCAGACCGTACCTGTAAGTGATTAGGGAACAAAATGTGTTTTACACCTTCTGTAACAAGAGCAGGCCCCAAGGGTGCTCTGGCCATGCTCCAATCTAGCTGGAAAGCATGGAACTATTAACACAGCACTGAGGACCATCTGAAAGCCCTTGTCTTTTGTGCCCAGATTGCCAGCTCAATTTCAATGTGAGTATGGCCTGTGCTTCACTGATTGGATGCCACCAGCATTTAGGAATACTGCACAAATGCGTTGTGACAGGGGGTACTCCTGGATGGCAAATTTCTCCTCGGCCATTCCAGTAAAACTAAACCTAAAACATACTGCTGGTGTAGAAGGCAGCAGGAACTGGACACAGCCTCCAACTCTATGGCCACACCTGTTCTCCTTTAAATCTGAACCCCTCTACCTCAAGTTATGAAGCAAGCTAAAATGGCAAGTTTTAAGAAAGCACAGCTACAGACTATTGGCTGCAGAGCCAGGAAAGGTCATTCCACACTACAAAGAAAGAGCCTGGAACATTTTCATAGTCTCCTGCAGAGTGGATAGAAATGAACGCTGTTCCATTTTAACAGGGTTTTTGGTTCTATTAGCAAATCTTCTTGGCATGTTTTTTCTTTTCACACGGAGATTTATTTTCAGAAACAGGTACTTGAAAGACACACAAAGGTTGCTAAGTTTAAGATATTCTTTGGTATCTACACTGCCATTAAGGTAAATGGTTTCCTCAGGAAAGGAGTACCAGCATGGATGTCAGTGCAAGGGAAGGCCAGCTGGTCTCCAAAGTGTGGACACATTGCAGTGCAGTAGGAATTCAATAGTGTATCTTACCTGCAGTTTAAAAGCAAGCTTCTGCATTTTGGTTACAAATCCTGGGTAGTCAACAAACAGATTTTAAAAAGAACACAGGATGGAACAACCCAAGAGGTTAAACTTGTCAGGGGTAGTGTAGGGCTTGCATGCAACAGCTGAGGATGGGGGAACCACTACCACCTCTACGGATAGCAGCAAGGGGGGGAAAAGGAAGGAAAAGGCAACCCTAAAAAGAACAGTAGGGTTTGAAAACTTGCTCCATTCATTTTTACTCAAACAACAGAAAGCATGAGCTCACTTGACATATTTCTTTAACAAACAATACGAAAACGGCAATCAAAACTTCTCTCACCTAACTGTGTGAGCTGCTATCCATGCTCAGTTATTTGTTTGTTCATTGGAATAAAAGTCCTGTTTCTGAACCCCTGTTTCTAACAGATGCACTCACTGTAAGAGATGGTTCCCATAATCTTGGTATCAGGATAAAAACAGAGGTAGTCTGAGTACACACACAGAAATACAGGCAGACCATCCATAAGCCACACTCACCACTAGCACCTGGTGCAGCATGGAAATAGTAAGTGACACATCAAAGCATTTCCCAGCTGTAAAAGATTCTCATTCTTAATTCATCAGCTCATTCAACTGCCACTTCATTACAGCTTATATTCAATACAAAGTAATCAGAACTCTTTTACTGGACTAAATATGGGCTAATTTGTAGCAATTTGATCCAGAAGACTATAATAAAGGCCTTAATATCACCTTTTCTTTTATTAGAAAGCACTTTTATGATAAAAGTTTTTTTACTTTCAGTAATTCACCGTTTGGTCCTAATGCACTTAAATGGAAAAAATACTTAGAGGTTTCAAAAAGCCTAAAATAGAGAAACATCTGCTAAAATTTAGGTGCAGCTGTTTAGTGAAGAGGTCCAACTCTAGAAAAGCCAGTATTGAAAGCTCCCTCTGCAATCAATAAAAAGTCTATTTTAAAAGTCATGGAATAGGCTGAAGTATTTGTTCAGGTTCAAAGTGATTTTTTTGTTTTGTTTTGTTTTTAAACCACTGACATCTTTTGGTCATCAAAACTTGGATGAATTTTTTAATTTAGTGTCAAACAGGTGTTTCAGCCAAAGCCCCAACCAGGCCAAATTCCAACTAGGCCATAGCTTGTGTTTTTTCAAAGCAGACAGAATTGTTTCAGTTTTAAGAATAAAGACCCCAAAAATAGTCTAATTTTTGGTACAGGAGGCCTGCTTTATTTCCTGCACAGCAACAAGTGTCACTTCAATGGTGAACAAAGTCACTCTATGTTAAGCCTTATTACCAGCTTTAGGCTCTTTTAAACAACTCTACACAGATTTGTGTGCAAAGCGTCTTACACGTTATTACTACATTGTTTACCAACTGGGGGGAAATCTGAATGGCATTTACATAAAAGCCTAATTCATATGACATTAGTATAATTTTGGCCCAGGAAAATGTGAATGTAGACTATTACAACCCTTAGCCTCAGCAACAAAGGTAGTATCCCTTGAAGTTGTAGATTTAATTCTTTATTCAAAAATGAAATGAAAGGGATATGTAAATTTCATTTTTTCAGCCATAACATTAATCACTAAACCTGCACCAGGCAGGTAAGATTCCTGCTGGACAGGAGATAGACTGTTAAAATCAGAAAGTTCCATTTGCTACAAGAGCAATCTGCGCCTTAAAAAAGTGTAAAATGAGTCTTATGTCTGCCTGCCTAATGCTATCTTAAGGCTTATGTCTGCCTGCCTAATGCTATCTGCTGCCTGTGAATACAGTGCATACAATAACACTACCTTATATAAACTGGAGAAAAGAATTAAAGAGTTGAATATTAAGAGATGCACTCTTCTGCTAATTACCCAAAACAATGACTGAAGCAAAGTTAGGCTGCTGCATTTCAGACACATAACATAAATATTTCTTGTACTTTTTGTATAGCTCCAAGTACTTCATCAACATCATAACCTAGTAGTATTGTTTTTCAAGAACATGATAAAACTGATATTTCATTTCTGTTTCTGCTGGAAGAGAGAACAGGAAGTATTCAAAATGTAATGTACAACTGTAATATTGGTTAACAGAACCTCAAGCTACCAAAAAGGTTTGGGTGAGGTTTGATTCATGATAATTCTTGGGTTTGATCTATATCCTGGCTCATTGCATCACACATCACTATGTGCTTCCCTCAGTCCTATACCCACCCCAGGTGTCCCTCACTGTCTTGTCCTGTCCCAAAGCACAAGCTCAAGGGACTTTTCATCACTTCCAGTACAGTCCCACGTTCATGCTTCTCCTCCAGGGAAATCTTTAGCAGAGAGCTAAAGTTATTAAAGATAAAATATGTATTACTTTGCTGATTTTTTAGATTAACAGCAATGGACTGAGGCAACAATATTATTTTTATATTTTAATTAGCTGGGTCAAAAGAAAATGGCTTGTCAAAGTTAACCTTACTGCTGCACAATGCATCTCTGTGAGTGCAAACACTAGCCAGAATATCCACATGACTTTTAAAAGACTTTTATGGATATTCCACTCTCAAAGGATCCTGGATGAGATCAATGGACGCCAACCGAGATCGTTATGTATGACCTACCTTGCCCATTTCCATCCCCTTTTGCCTTTGAGGCTCTTTTAGTACACTGAATGTCTTTCTGGGGAATTTCATTTAATATCTTGGCAGCACACTCAATTCCTCCTGTCAGATCCTTGAGGCAGTCCTATAATTAAAGGGCAGAATGCTTTATTACTAGACTCAGCAAAAGAATTGTGCACAGTGATGCCCTTACTCATACCACAACGTTATTAAAATGTGTATACTGTTTCTATGAGGTAAAGGGAGGCAAGGATTGCAACTTAATGGCTTGTTCTCTCTGCTCCTAGATCTGTGTGTAAGACTTAGTATTTTGAATTCTGCTCTAGATGAGCTACCATCGCTGCCTCCTCTACTTCTATACAGCCTCCCATCTTGCTGCTCTTACAGGAACACGTGCTTCATTCATGTTTAATACTGGTATGTAATTAGTATCAGCTGCAAACCTGGCACTTCAACTGTTAGCAAATGGCAGCCCTGTAAGAGAGTCAGTGCTGCACGAAGATTAGAGCTCAGGGCTCCTAATTGACTTTTGCATTTCCAGCTGCCCAGAGCATGCCAGAGACCTGGAAGAAGTTACATAAGGTGTCCCACTCCACATGCACTGCAACTTCTACAGCCTGTTGCTTTGATGTAAAGTAAAACAGACAGCAGGTCATTTTTTAACTGTACTAATTTAAAACCAGCCTACTTCAAAAAGACTTCAAAGTTCTTGCTAGTATTACAGAACAATCCAGTCAGGGTTGACTTACAAAAACACATTGCAGCCAGACTCATGATTTTATCATAATGCTCATCTGATTTGTGAGTGTTCTTCCCATGGGCTTATGTGGTAAAGAAGAATTTTACTCTCTTGAAAAAGAAGGTATTTCTAACATGAGGAAAGTACTAAAATAGGACCCAAACAGACCATTTCATTACTCAGTAATTGTAGTCCAACAAACAATAACATCCAAAACTTAACCAGTTTTGAAGTGGGCAAGGTTGCATCAGGAATTCATTGTCCTATTTTAAATTATTATATAGTTTATTAAAACTTTAAAACCTGATATTGTGTTGTAACAAAGCCGAAAAAAGTATTAGTAGCATCTTACTCAGGTGCAGCAGCTTTAAGGCAAACACATTAACCTTACAATTCCCCTTTCTGAGTAGCCAGTAGGTATTCATCTTCCCAGGGGGAGAAAAGCCAGAACCAAGAGTATAATAGTATATATATTATATAGTATTTATTATATATTTTATTTTCTTATATGTACACACAATTTTATATATATATATATATATATGTATATATGGTTTCATAGTCAGGAATTAAACCAACAGTGTGGGGTAGAGTAGGCTGACTTGCACACATACTAAGTAAAAAAGAAAATACTTTAAAATCACCACAAGCACGCAATAACATTCCTCGTAGCCTTTGGAACAGGTATCAATGTCAAACTTGAGGCTGGAATGTCATCACTGCTGGAAAGGCACTATTTCAAGGACACTCACGTATGCAGTGGTCCCACTGACACCATCAGGTGTTGCTTATGCATGATTCAAGTCTAAATGTCAAGTCAAAACAGAAGGAGCCAGCAGGAAATATACGACGGAAAAGTGTAAGAAGAGAAGGATTAGCTACACAGGTACCAATAAAAACATTTTTTCCCTGCTCTTTAAAGAGGGAAGCGTTGGGGGTTTTAGGAGTTCTCCTTCTGTTTTGTAGGGTTTTTCCTCTCTTAAGGAATTTTCCCTCATACGTGTTACAAGGAGACAATAATGTTTGGACACTTAGGAGAGACAAAAGATGTCACAGCTCAGGGGAGGGGTGCAGCTGGCCTCTCCCTCTTAACCTGGGGTTTTGCATGGAAAGCAGAGATACCACGAGATTTTTTGGACTGGAAAAACGAGGTTCAGTGCAGGCCCTATCTCTCATGTTCTCCCAGCATTTGGAGGGGAGAGAAGCTGAAGTTGCTATGGGGAGAATTTGTCACCACCGCGGGGTTCCATCTCCTGCTGCCTTTCTTCTACCATAAGTGCAGCTCTGCTCATAAGAGCGGCTGTTGCACTGGGACCTTATAAACACCCTACCTCACTAAAAAAGGGACTTTTCACCATCTGCTTGGGTGCCTTGGTGCCTTAAGTTTTAGCTTTCGTGATTTTCAGATTCTGTGTTGCCTAGGGGTGCAGTTCTGAGCATCAATATATTAACTGCTAGTAAACTCCCTTCACAGAGTAGGGAGACAAAACAAATCCTTTTCCTGCTGCACACCAAGGACAACTTTCAGACCCAAAAGCACAAAAAAGGGTGGCTGAAGGGAGGAACAAGAAGGATGAGACCTCATAACCTGAAGTTGTAATTGGACAATTAAACCCCAATATGCAAATAGACCAAAACTTATAAAAATGTAAGCTCCCATGACCAGTCAGCCATTTTGTGACCATTCTTAATCCACCTTGGGTGTAGCCCTGGTCAGGCTCCTGTCCTGTCCAAGGTGGATCCTGAAGGCCTTTCAATAGACATCTACTTTACTCTTTAGCTCTGTCCAGTCTCTGTTTCAGGTCAGCCTTCCCAAGGCATCACCTCAGGGGAAACCCTGTGATCCCCAAACCTCTGTTTCCCTGCCCTGCTTGGAGCCAGGACACCATCTCTGTTTCATATGCACTGCTCCAGTTTTTCGCTACACTGAGCGCTGCACCCCCTGACTGGTGAGATGTCCTGTGGTTCTCACTACAGCTGTGGAGTTTGATACATCTCATCTACCACCAGATTTTTGCTCGTTCCTGCTGTTCTGGCAGCTGCTCCTGAGGTTCCTGCTGGGGCACTGGGATCAGCTGCCCCAGGAGGTTTGTAAAGGAAGCCCCTTTTACATCCCTTCTGCTGGGATTCTCTGCCGTTGTTAACGTGAGAGCGATGACCAAGCCCATGCCACAGCGCCCCCTGCAGCCACAGGGGAACCATCCCACCCGCCCTGGCTGCCGGGAGCTGCCAGCGCCCCTGCCGGCCATGCCCGGAACTGCACCCAGGGGGACGGTGCCCTTCTCTCTGCAGCCCAGAGAAGCTGCACTGGTGTTCTGCCGCTGATGCTGTTTCTTTGCCTTGTTATACATATGTATATATGGTTTCATAGTCAGGAATTAAACCAACAGTGTGGGGTAGAGTAGGCTGACTTGCACACATACTAGGTAAAAAAGAAAATACTATAAACTCACATACATGAGGTATCGTTTGGGCTGCGGTTCTCACACATTCGGGGTCACCACTTGTGGTTAGCCGAGACTGGGTGTGTCCCACTTTAGGGACAGAAAGAGAGCAGGCCAGAAGCATTGCAGTGAGGGGACAAACTCTTCTTTATTTACAATCTAATTCTTTTATACATTTGTACAGAGGTCCAGAGATTGGCTACAGAGGTCGCCACCTCTTAACCTGGATGGTGGACATCACCATCAATCAATTCTTCTCTCAGAGGAGAAGAATGCAAACATTCCAAGAATAAACATTGTTTATATCAGAAGAAGGCTACGTGAGAAAATTCTGCACAGAGACAGAAGACAGAAACTGAGGGCAACAATGAGGTTTTAACCACAAGCACTCAATAACATTCCTTTTCCCTCTGCCTGAAAGCCCCTTCATTCCAAAATTAAAACAATTCAGACAGACTATTTTCCATTCCAAGGGAGGCTCCTGCCTTCCTTAGAAGATACCTGTCTCTCAATCCAAGACAGGAAGTTGGACATAAAATTGCGCTGTAAACCAGGATGATCCTGATTACAAAAGAGCTGGCATTTAGGCTTTAAACACACTTAAGAGAAACTTAACATTAGACACACCTTCCTGCAATATTCATATCTAAAATCCTCCCTCAAAAAATTTTGAAAAGTCCTAATTGCTGAGTTTAGAACAAATTTTGCTATACTCTGCTAAAACATGGGCCCTTTTAGGAAGAGAAAGCCAACAAAAAATACACTTAAATATTTTCCATTTTTTAACATGAGTTTTCCTGCACATTAATTCTACTTAGGGTTTGAACTACAGAACAGCATTAAGGAAACAAGCAAGTTGTTTAAAAAGACTACATAATACTAAAACGTTTGCCAGAAAGCATTAGAGCACTTTCCCAGAAGCTTATTCTTTCACTGCACAAAGCAGGTAAACCCACAGTGCTGAAACTTTCTGATTTCACGACTAGATGCATCAATGTGCAAAACAGTTCTGCTGCTGGGGAATCAGACTACATTTAGAAAATCTGAATTGCAACCTCTTATTTTCCCTACATTTGCTCTCCCAAGGGAGCTACAGTAAATTACTTGATTTCCCCTAGACTTAATTTCCCATAGATAACAAATCTATTTCTTATCTTCTCCTTTGTACCTGCTGACTTGGATTTCTGTGTATGTAGACTTTAAAAGGATATAGGTGCAGCACTCCAGGATCCTGATCCTGTTTGATTCCCATTGACACATGCTAATAACAATATTTTTAAAAACCCTATCAGTTAAAAGAAAACTATATGACACAAAACTGGGTTTACAACACCATTGTTGAGATCAGGATGCAAAACCGGAGAGCTTGGAGTGGTGAGAAATAGCAAACCATAGCTACACCAGATCATACTGCAGAGACAGCCTTCCTGTCCTCGAAGTTTGTAGGATATGGAACAAGGAAGCAAAGTGCTAACCTTTAACAAAAAGCCTACAACATTTTTTAATCATTAGAGTTATTGTCCCAAGCACTAAATACACATTCACTGATCGAGTGGAGTGTATCACATCAAATTTTCATGATGACTCAAGTCACAAGGTTTCTGTAAACATTCTTTAATTAATACATTAATTTGAGTGATTTCTCCTTACCAGGATGATATTAACCTTAAATAATTATGAAATATACATTGACAAACCTGAGAGACAAAATTGGCCTCAGGGCAGGGCATACACTGTTTGGAAACCAACTAGATGAATGACAGTCAGCCATTAAATCTGGCCAGAAAACAACTTTTGGAATATTTTGTGCAAAAAACAGTGCCATCTTGCCACACCTTCAGCTCCCCCTTTGCTAAAATTCACAAGAGTGAATTAAAGAGATGAAGGTGCATTAAATGAACACAGAAATTAGACCTGATTTTAAATATTCATTGGTTTAACAAAACCTTGTAATCTGCTCAGGTGCATTACACTTGTGATTTCCTCAATGTTTCTTTAATGATTTTTGGAAAGTAATTCTCTCTTGCACTGCAAAGCAGTTTTGTTCACACATTTTAGTTTCCCCACAGTGGAGTAAGCAAGTTATCAAGAGAACTAATTAGCTTGGCCTTCTGTTTCCCCAGTATTGAGAAATGCACCAAACAGCTCTCTTTTCATGTCTGAGTCTGGCAATTAAAGCTCAGGCTTTCTATTCATTGTATTGTCCTCAAGAATATTTACCCCCAGCACAGACAATATAAGGAATGCACTATCCACTTGCCTCTTTACACTACCAAGTCATAGCTTTGAATTTTCTTCAGAAGAGGAAAAAAACACCCATAAATGACACTTCCTTTGCAGAACGCAGATAAAAACCTTCTGACTTCAGAGTTCCTTAGGCAAAATTAAGAGACAAAAGATGTGGCTGGGAGGAGGAGGAAGGGGAAGGGCTCAGTTTGCTACTGTCTCTGAGCTGAGGGGCTTTCTCTTGGGAAGTGCAGAGATAATAGTGCTTTCTGCTGGGGGTGAGGGGCTGGGCTTGGCCCTGACTCGCTCACTTTCTCTCAGGATGGAGTGGGGACAGGTGGTGCTTTGGTGCTGGACTGTTGCTGCCCAGAGGATTTGCTGCCACTGCAGAGTTTTTGTCCTGCACTGCTTCTCCTCACCATGGGTGAGCCTCTGTTCACAAGAGTGGTAGTTGAAGGGGGACATTTTCAACACCTGACCTCACTGGGAAGGGGACGCTGACCCTCTTCCCCTCCCTGGAAAGAGCATTTCCTGGCTGCCTGCAGCAGCTCATCTGCCACCACCCAGCCCTGCTGATTTCTACTGCAGCATCAGGGGGTTTTGCTATACTTTAACCCCACATCCCGTGTCCCCCTGAAGTCCCACAGCTCCTGGCACAGCTTTGGACTTTTTGCTACACTTTATTTGCCACCCTAGGTGTGCTTGCCTCTGCTGTTCCAGCTTGCTGCTCAGAGGTTCCTGCTACAGTCCATTTCACAACCGAGAGGGGCACTGAGAGCACCTGCCCCAGGAGGTTTGTAAAGGAAAGACTCTTCCATCTCTCCCCTGCCTGCTGAGGCGCCATTACCGCATGCTGCCCGAGCCCACGCCACAGCACCCTCTGCAGCCACAGGGAACCATACAACCCGCCCTGCCCGCGGGGAGCCGCCAGCGCCCCTGCCGGCCGTGCCTAGAACTGCACCCAAGGGGACAGTGCCCTTCTCTCTGCAGCCCAGAGAAGCTGCACTGGGGTTCTGCTGCTGGTGCTGTTTGTTTGCCTTGTTATACATAGTAGTAAGGAACTGTTATTCCTTTACCCTTATCTTTGCCTGAAAGACCCTTCATTCCAAAATTATAACAATTCAGAGAGGAGGGGGTTACATTTTTCATTCCAAGGGAGGCTCCTGCCTTCCTTAGAAGACACCTGTGTCTCAAACCAACACAAGACTCAGACAGTAATGGACCATACAATTCTCAAAAGACTAATCATATCCCAATTTATTAGAAATGTTAATAATTTCTGCATTTGAATGAACTATAAATCCTCATTTCCTTAGGACTCTAATAGCACTCTTTTTGCAAATATAAGCCCTTAACTCATCCATTCAACCTCCTTCTACAAATTAAGCAAATCAGAAGATAAACCAACAAAATCAAAGACAAAGACCTGAGGACTAAAAGGAGCAGGGACCCTCTTGCAAATTATCGCTCATGTTATGCATAGAAGCATATAATGGTCAAGGTTACAGGGGAATTGCTGGAGAATTAATTGAAGAAGGTTATTTTGGAGAAAAAACAAGTGTTGTCTGCATTTTTTCTACTTTAAAATAACTCTTATGACACATATGTGAAATTCCAGCAAATTGATCACAGAAAATGAATTTTAAGAAGGCCTTAGCTTCCCATTACACAGCTTCAGATAACTACATTCATCACATCTTCCAAACACACCCTTACAAATAAATCCAACAACAGATCTTGACATTTACGCCACACAGGGAACTGTCCAGGCCTGCTTGATTCAAAATTCTCTACTTATTTCATCCTGGGTATGCAGAACACTCCAGTTTAGCAACCCTGATTACTCTCTTTGTAAATGTGAAATGAAGGGCAGAGAAGTGAAGGCTCAGCCCTGCAAAAAGAGTTACTTCTTGCACTGAAGAGCAGCACAAATCCTTGCGCCATTCTCACTAGTGTCATCCATCACAGTGAATGAGGATTTTAAGCCTGTCGACTACCTAAAAGAGGAAGCTGGCATATACGAGGGGTGCCAAAAGCCCAGTGACAGGCACAGGGACTTGGGCACAAACCATGGCCTGTTTCCATGGGAAACTAGACTCAGCCCCCCAGGTTCCTGATGTCAGATTGTAGGAGGCGTTTGGCACTCCAAGGGCATACTGGTTTCCAACTTGTGGCAGCTTGCATCTGGGAGAAATCCTGATCCGTCCGGAATTCTAGGTGGCACAAGCACAGTGCCAGGAACAAGGACTTGGGTACAAACAATGGCCTGTTCCCATGGGGAAAAAAAACTCAGTCCCCCAGGTTCATGATGTCAGTTTATAGGAGATGTTGGGCACTCCGAGGCCAGATGGGTTTTCAACTTCTGGAACCTTGCATCTGGGACAGTTTTCTGTGCTCGCCAGGACCAGAGAAGCTCGTATAGTGTTGCTCATGCCTCTGCCATGCCTGGAACAGTATGAACACTACATGCAGCTAGGGGTGCTGCAGAAGGGGATTTTGGGGCTTTGCTTGCAGTAGGATCCCTGAGTGTTTTCTGTGCTCTCCAGGAGCAGAGAAGCAGGTACAGTGTCACTCATGACTCTGCCATGCCTGGAACAGGGTGAATGCTAAAAGCGTCTCTGGGAACTTCAGAGGGGGAGTTTTGGGGCTTTGCATGCAAGAGGAACTCTATGTGTTTTCTATGCTGTCCAGGAGCAGAGAAGCTCGTATACTGTCATTCGTGCCTCTGCCATGCCTGGAATACGGAGAACGCTAAATGTAGTTCAGGGTACTTCAAACGGGTGTTTCAGGCATTGCTTGCATTGCTTGCAGAAGGATCTGTGTGTCATTTCTGTGCTCTTCTGAAGGAGCGAAACTCGTAAAATGTCACTCATGCCTCTACCATTCCTGTAACAGGCTGTACGCTACATGCATCTCTGTGTGATTCATAGAGGGCGTTAAGGTTTTGCTTCCAGTAGGAATCCTGTGGGTTTTCTGTGCACTCTAGGAGCAGAGAAGCTTGTACACTGTTTCTCGTGTCTCTGCCATGCCTGGAATAGTGTGAATGCTAAATGCAGATCTGTGTGCTTGAGAGCGGGGTTTTGGATCTTAGCTTGCAACAGGATGCCTGTGTGTTTTCCATGCTCTCCAGAAGAGGAGAATCTAGAGCGTCACGCGTGACTCTGCCATTCATGCAACACATGGAACGCAAACTACAGCTCAGGGTGCTTCAGAAGGGGATTTTCAGGCTTTGCTTCCAGAAGGAACCCTGTGTGATTTCTATGCTCTCCAGGACCAGAGAAGCACGAATACTGTCGCTCATGCCTCTGCCATGTCTGAAACAGGAGTGTCCTGGGTTATAGTCTATTCAATTTCATCTGCT
>VZDJ01000151.1:705125-841026 GCA_008694505.1 Cyanoderma ruficeps | reverse complement strand
ACCCTGAGGTTATTGGGAGGGGGGGAAAAACATTCAGAAGTTTAAAACTCCATAACCTAGCACATCAAGACTTCTGAGAGAACAGTTCCATTGCAAAAAAAAAAATGGATATGGTGGAAAGCTGCTTCTCTGGTTCAAAATTCACATTTTCCACGATCCTCTTTTCTGCCCTTTTTTATGTACCAAACTCCTCACTGTAGTTGCTAGGAAGGTGCCTGTTCCAAGCAAATAGGTGGGGTTTGCTACAAGGATGTAGGACTCAGCTGCAACACACTGCTCAGCAGCGAAGAACCCGACAGTGTTCTGGAGTTGCCCCTCTCACTCCAAATGAGACTTGATCACCTTCCAGGCACTTTTCTCCACTATTTGACCTGTGTTCCTTCCTCCAAAATTTTACTCTGCATCTCAGTATTGATTTTCCATAGGGTGGCCCTGGGTCCTCGTTGTGAAAACCAACTATAACAACACCAAAACTAAAGTAAGAGAAAGCTATCAAGCATAAGTGTATAGAAAAGCTGCCCAGAAGTGCCTAAACATAAAAAAAATTCTCATTCTGAGAGAAATGTAAGAAAGGCATGAGCCCTCTTCTGTGCAAGGATTTTTAGATGTGCTAAGCAGTTTTCCTTTGGCCTAATGCTCCTTACAAGACACCCTCTATGCTATGCCACTTACTTATGCTGTGCTTGCACATAAAGTAAATAATGGAACTTCAAAGGCAAGCTGGCGTATCCAACCATGATGGGGGAGTTGAACCAGGGAGCAGCAGTACAGCAGCTCAGCATTGATTAGGTAAGCCTGGTTTTGGGCTCTGTAACTACCTGTGAGCATGCCAGATATCTTCAGGGATTCATGTTCAGCAGAGAAAATTGTAAGTAAAGTATAACCCACGCAGGGTCTGTCCACCTCGATTATAAGGCGTCAAGACATTGCATCAGAAATTATGAACCTGTATACAGTATTATGAAGCACTGTATACAGTGCTTCCCAATGTATTTTTAGATATGGTTACAGTCACCTCTTCCCCATTTCCCTGACCTCACACCTACCACCAAGCCCCACTACTGAGTATTCATTTCCATCTCAGCACCTTGAGGTCCCTTTCCCACAACAGCTCAGGCTCCTCCTGGCAGAACTGGCGACAGTGGGACAGGGAACTGGCATCACTTTAGAAGGCATTAGGAAAGACCTGGCACAAAGAGGTCCAGGCTGAGAAAAGTGAAGAAGATAAGGTGCAGTGATAAGCCAGTGCACAAAGGGATGGAAGCAGCAAGGAGTTGGGAAGCCCCTGTGCTCTCTCTCTGCATCTGCCATCACTGGATCTCCTCTACCCTTGGGCTCTGCAGCTACTTTCCTCAGCCAATGATAAAAGAATTGTTGGTCTTTTCATGACAAACATACAGAAAGTTTTACTTTTGTCGCCGCTTAATTTCTTTCAAAATAACAAATTACTTAGTTCCTACAGAATAAGTTGCTGTCACTTTATTTCAGCTCAGAGTTGTGAGGTATCTTGACTGATGCACAGAATGTAGCACAGCAACAGCTGAATACTAATATATAAGCAAAACATTCCCCCCCCCCTTTTTTTAAACTCAACTCCAAAGTGATGGCTGTGATGATCAATTATTTATTTTAGTCCCCAGCTTACTCAGTCCAACATCGCCTTCCTCTTGGTCCAGCTCACTTGGGGGCTGGTGGTGGAAGATGCACTTTATCAGCAGGCCAATGTGACTGAGGAGGATGAATGGTGGAGGCAGCCAGGGCTTCTCGTGGTAGGTCATGATGTAGCGGTAGCGGTTGTACTTCCAGAGCTTGTTCGATATGGATTTCAAATCAAAGTAAACATTGCTGAGGAGAGAGCCACACAGGGAGAGGGGAAGGAGGGTAAAACACTCATGTGAGGAACGCTCCCAGTACAGCACAAGACACTTGTCTACAGATCTAGTCTGACACTGGGCCCATTCCTCCAGTGGAATCCAGAGGTAAATCAGCTTAGCAACTCTCATTTAATAGAGCAGCAGCATGTGCCTGCAGCTACTGCACTGAGAAAGAGATCTTCAAAGCTGCCTAACAGATTTGGAGATCCAATTCCCATTCACATTAATGGGAGCTAGGCTAAAGTTGCCACTGACATGGCTTTGAAATCCAGTCATACTATTTAAATTTTAATATATACCCTAACTGAGAATTCAGCATAGTTTGTCTCTTTTTTATTAAAAGTAGGTATCAGACTAAGGGAAGACTGTAACAAAATAGTTTTTTGCACTCCCCCTAAAAATTTATTTGCTGCAGCTACGTGAGCTATTCTTCTGCAGAATACGCACTGAAGCTGTGAAATTATTAAACATGGCTACACAGAATAATTTTCTGTATCTCCTATGATAGACCCAAGCTCAGGAAAGAAATGTTGTGGTTTTTAGCACTGTCATTTCAGATGCACTGTCATTCTACACATCCAGCATATAATCACAAAAACATCAACTTTCCTTCTGAGAGCATAATTAAATATATTTCTCATACCTACCGTTTCTGGTCCCACTTCTGGAACAATCAAATCACTGTGCAAAAGATTTGCCATATCATCATTACTAAAGGTTTAATTCCAGAAATATTTCAAATAACAATTTCGCACAAGGAAAATAATACATAGTGTATAAAACAACAGGTTGATTCCTTGACACAATTTCAGGAAAGGGCTTTCTTATTGAAACTTGAAATAGAATGAGTTTTGATAGTTTAGGGGTTTTGTATATTAATGACATTTTATTAATCTGATTTTTTTTTAACCTACAGCTGACTTTTTCTTCCCCAGAATTGCTAGAATTATAGGAACATATAAATAGCTGTTTGGGTTAGACTGCTCTTTACTAATATTTTACAGAATTTGATCCACTACAAGGGATTCATGTTAAAGCATGAACAGTTAGAATTACTATAAAGACACTGATAAATTACTATAGGATTACTATGAATTACTATAAAGGTCCTTTCTGTTGGGCAGCACACGTTAAAAGACAAATTGTTGGAAACACTACAGTTAGATTTCAGTCTAGAACATATGAGATTGCATTAAGTAAGTAAAAACTCTCAAATTTTTTCCTGAAGGAAAAACATACTCCTACAGTCATTAACCTCTTCACTTCAACACCTTCCACTTATCTGCCCATTTAATCTATGGCCTAACCTATGATGAATGTTATATAGGGTTTTAGCACAACAAATACAACTTTCAGGAAGGGAAAATTACTTCAGAGATTAATTAATGTTGGGTTTTTTTCCAACTGTGATTGTCAGATCCTTTGTAATTGGCAAAAGAGTCTATCTGTCTTCTCCCTATCCCTTTCCTTGCACCATATTTGGCTAGAACCATTTTTATCTTTATTCAACTTACCTCCATGGCAGATAGGGTACAACGACGACCATCAGAGTGACCTTGCTGGGCCATGTTTGGTGAAAAGCTTTTAAGAAGTGCTGGCAGAACATACCTTAGCTGCTTTTGTGGCAAAAAAGCAAGATACCTACTTGAAGAATGCAATGAGCAAGTTGACCATGATGATGTACTGCACAAAGAGGTAGACAGCTTGCAGGAACGGTGTGAGAAAGGAGCCAGGAGGACAGTTTTCATCGGTTTCACAAACTGGAAATGAAGGACATACAGAACATGGGTAACATAGAAACCAGAGCACAGCACGGCAATGGCCTATGCTTCTCATTCGTCCCAGCAAGAAACAGAACAGTCATCACTAATTTCACAGAGATATATCACTAAATTTCCACATTAAAGTTGATCTCCACCTAAAGGAGAACTGAGACCTCTTTGTGCTACTACCACCCTAGTTATCATCATTAAGAAGATGCAGACACCACTTCATATATACCAGTTCTCATGCCAGCCATTCCGTTTTTGTTAAGGGGAAATACGATGCAGCTGAAATGTATTTGGGGGATGGCTTTACCCAAGTAAGCTGAAATCCAAATCTTTGATCCTTAAGGCAGGAGCCTCACGGGCTCTGCTGTGAAAAGGATACGGCTCAAAGACTGCTTTATCAGTACTGGAGTATAGAGCTTCACACTCAGCTTAAAAGCACATTAAGTCATGTGCAAGAGGATATATATGGCTATGAACATTTGTGACATAAAGCAACAAACAGTGGAAATTAGAGGATCCCTTTTGATGTTTTTAAATTGTCAAAATAAATACCTTCCAATCTTTTTAATTTCTAAACACATTTACCTCTTTTGAGGAAACTTGGAAACATACTTACAAAGCAGCAGCCCTAAATGCAGGACATATTCTGCAGGATAAAGAATCACTAGAGAAATCATAGCTTTATTTGGAAAGTGTCAAAATTTTAAAGGTTTAGAAATATTAAGTGATTAAATGGATTAAACTGGGAAACTTAACTGTGTGCTTTCATTAAAAGAATTTTGATTTATATAACCAAAACACATGTCACTGCTTCACCAGTAATAATGGATGCAACATGATATTTTAATTAATTGGGTCTATGCTGAACTATGTACCTTAAATATATATTTCTATTTGCATACCAACTTTTCTATTTTAGGCACTGTTTTACTTTTACCTTCGGTCAATAGCATGAGAGCGACTTACATCTATAATGCTTTAATAACTGTGGAGTGCCTGGTTCTTCTCTCTTACTGAAACAAGGTTAAAGCCATAATCCAGATACACGATTTTTCCTATTTGCATTGATTGGTTCCATTTCTCCTGTGTGCACATGGTTTATCTCTTTAAGAATGCTGCCAGGTATCTTATTTCTCTCTTTTACTCCTTTATTCTTTCCTCTTTAAAGGCAGCTTTATAGTCTTTTAGCCAAATGATCAGCAGCTTTGGATTCACTTAATTGGAAATTTGTTTCATTAGCAGATCCCCTGATCAGGAAGTAGCTTAGTAGTAGTGCCTACGTGCTTTGCCCTGATATTTTCAGTATATTTAATTTGAAACATTAAATTTGAAGGTTTTAGAGTTTAATCTTTATTTTTAACAAAGAAACTCGTATTTGCAACTTCATTTATGCAGTATTACTCATTACGGACATACACATACTGGAATCAGACTTGTTTAAGAAAGAACAGACTCAGTAGGTAGTCAAAACGCAACAGACCAAAGTAGACATGCTTCTGCACATATTTAATTTAAACTGTTGAGCTATATTTTGAAGATTACCTACCATCTATTTCTCCAGCATAGACCTCACCAAACATCATCCAGTAGGGCTGAAATACAATATCTCTTGCCAGTGTCCAAGAAGGAGGCTCCTCTGGTGAAAGAATTGCCTTTCGTGACACCCCAAAACTCAGCAGGACTATGGCCATCATGATCACAATATAGAACATGTTTCCTGTCTGGAAGATATGTTTGTGTAAAAGAATCAGTTACATTATAATTATATGTAAAAGGGACATTCATTTTAGGGAAGAGCATCAATTGCTGTTTTTAAAAATCAGAATGTAAAACCAGGGGTAAAAATCTAATATGCTGGTGGAAACAGAAATATTTTATTTCTATGACCTGGGCTACATGAGCATTTCATAGATGTTAAAATCATCCTAGACTAAATAAACCACAAGTCCTACTTGTTTCACATATGCTTCTTAGAAGGAGGATATAAAAAGTGCAGAGACCTTACAATGGTGATTTTGGCCAGTGGTGCTTCTTTCAAACTGAGAGCAAGCAACAGCAGTGAAAATTATTTTGCCTCCTAAACAATTACCATGAAAGACAGAATATAAAAGTATTAAGAAGAGAGTTTTCAGTAACCAAGGCAAATTACAGTAGGAATCTTCATGTGTCCCTCAAGTAGTTCAGCAGCAGTTCTTACAGCAAAAGAGACACAAAAAAACCTTTGATTTCACAGATATTTTGCCAGATAAACTGGAATATAATTATATGAATCAAAAAGTAAAATAAATTATTATTTTACAGTTTCCAAGAATTAGGGGAATAACCTGTCACATTGAGCCCATCTTCAATAGACAGTGACTTTTCTTTCTCCTGTCACCAAGCCAAATTGGCAAACTAACTCAAATTCAACCCTTCTCTAAGGAATGAAGTAAAAATGGCTTTTGTGAATAAATTCATGCCATTAATAAACTAAAGAAAAGTGTAATCTGATTATGGTCAACTCACAAACAAGAAAAAAATCATGGTATTTTCAAGTAATACATTCACCATGAATTATTAGATGACTTCTCCTTTTCTGTGACTTCTGAGCTTTACATATTCCTAAAGGTAGATGCCTTAACTACAGAAATATTGCTCTAGAGCACTGTACCTACCATTTTCCCAATCATTGTCAGGTACGGGCCAGCATGCTGATTCACTGCAAAAAGATCAAGGAGCCGAGTATACCAAAATATAATATCCAGGCAGTAAAGCAGCCTCCCTGCAGTTTGCACAGGGGGATTGGACCAGCGCAAACCAAAACCAATCATAAACAGGATGATAGCTACAGAATCAGTGAAATTCCAGTATTCATAAATCCACACCTTCACCTTTTGGCGGAATTTTCCAGGTTCCGAGATAAATACCTAGGTTGAATCAGGAGAGAAAACACCATGAAATGCCACTAAAATCACATATACATTATTTAACCTTTTATGTCTGAATAATTTCATGATATTTGGGAATGTATCATTTCCCCCCTTATTATTTTTTTCTTTTTTCTTAGACCCATTTATTGCATATTGCCATTCACCATCAACTGAGGTTTTTACTTAATTTATAGTGTCATATTGCTCAAGTATGCCACATCAAATGGGATAGTTCTTCCTGAAGAAAAAATGGATCCTGCACCTGAATCCATTCACTAAAGGGCACATACCTCAGCTGAAGAGAGCAGCCAGTAGAGAAATGTTATGCACATGAATTAGAAATTAACAAGCATTTTTGAAAGGGATGGTCATGACCTGCAATGGCCTTTTCATTAACCCCTAAGTCATGGAAAGTACCAGCCTAACCTTGCCAGTGGGAAAATAACTAATGTCTTTTAGTTCAGGCCAAAAATATAAAGAAAGATCCTTGTATTCTGCCAAGGACATGTTAAAAAAGGAGTGGTGGCAACTAGCAAGGTAAAGAATGAAATGTTCACTCCTTGAACTGTAAGGTGCCCCAAAGGGATTTTAAGCTTCACTGAGCAAGTGTGTGAAGTGGAATCCTTGGGAGGAGGCAAATAAAATGTTTGCACATTGCCACACGTGAGGCCAATTATGCAGTGCTATGAGAGATCACAGTGATAAGTACCAAGCAAAGGAGAGATTTTGAAACGTTATGCCCTGATCCTGCAAGAATTTATGCATATGAAGACATTAATGTAAACAAGTGATCTAGACTAACTCACATGGGTAACTAGTTGCTAGGGCCTAAGGCTTTAACAATTATTTGATACAATCTAGAGAAACAGAGGTTTGCAGCTATATATAACAAGGCCCTCAGCAGTTAAGCAATGGCATGGCTAAAACAGGGTGTCCTACAAAGTCTTTGCCAACAGACCAGAACTAGAATATGGATAAAGAAAATCAACTAAAGACATCAATTTCAAAATGATGCTAGAAAGAAGAGCTGTTGTTTCTGCATCAAGATGGTGCAAGAGCACAACAGTGATCTCAAAAGTGCTTGCTATTCTACATTTAACATTTTTCTCAGTTAGGAAATCCTGGTGTAGAGTTTTTCAGTCCTATCTCATGCTGATACAAGACTTGCAAGTACATCCAAGCTTTGATGTGTTCTGAGTATTTTTACTGTCCCTTGAAATTCTTCACCTCTCTCATACAGATTTCACAGTCTTCTGAGTGATCTGTATTTGCAACATTCTTTGCTCAGAACTGTGGCTGGCTTTTTGTGGCTAGCTTTATTCCTCTGAAAGTACAGCATTTCAGAAGTCATATGAAAGACAACTCACATTACTATTATTTACTATGTGCTGATTCTACTGTGAAGGCATGTCACAGCAGATACAATAATTGAGGAAATACATACCTGCATTTGTCCCCAAACTCAGGTTTGGAGTGCAAGTGGTGTTCAGAAGCTGGGTCTAATCAACTGCAAATAATTTCTATAATTTTGATTGGAATATTGTGGGGTTTTTTTGTGCTCAGTAAATCCAGCATCAAAAGCTGATTGTGGTTTGTTTTTTTTCCAAGTGCATTTATGGAAGGCTGGACTTGAGGAAGAGCCATAGATTGTTCTATGCAAAATATTAATTCATAACAAGTTCTCACTCAGATTAAATATTTAAAGAGAAATTTTATTACAAGAAATCCAATGGTCTACTCAAGAAAATTAAGGACCAGGCACCTGCATCAAGGTTCCAAATCTCAATTCAGCAGTCACCTACACATTACCTACCAGCTCTACACAAAAAAGTAGGGAATTAAGGCCAAAATTAAAGATGCATTTTCAAGGCCCAAGAGCTGGTCTTCTAATAAAAAACTTCTAATAAATAAATTCCCTGTATAATTGTCTATAAAAGTAATGCAGGATTTAGCATTCTTCAGAGTGGTATTCCCTGGTTTCTAATAAAGATGAGAAGTGTGAATGGAAAAACTTACCTCCCTGACTTTTTCAATAGCAGTAGTGAAAATATAAATGATAACAAGCCACTCTTGCACACTTGGTCTTGGTTCCATCTTCACCAACACAACGTAAGTAAAGAGCATGAGGAATGCCAAGTATGACATCTGCAAAACACATGGTGTATAATCCATACACACGAAAACCACAAACAAATCTCTGCAACATAACAGCTGATTGGCCTCACTATAGGTACTCAAACTACTGGCACACTGGCACACTCTTGAGCCCAGAATCTTTATTCCAGTACGCCAAAGTTTTGTTTTGCTTTGTTTTTATGGGAATGTCCTTTCACATTCTCGGAAATTGGTACTTTAGAGCTGGAAAAATAAGTAGGAGCAGGAGATAAACAATTGCAGCGTATGTTTATCCCCATACAAGAGACAGATTATTTCATCTTGGATGTTGAACTAGATGGTCTCCAGAGGTCCCTTCCAACACTAACAATTCTGTGATTCTGTTCTGTGATCTGCACAGCATTCCTTGAATTCAAGGTCAGTCTTATACTTTTATCCCAGCCTTCTCTAGGGACAAGTAACAACTCTCAAAGTTATATAAGTGGCTGCTGGTTAATTAGGGCCTTCCAAAACACAAGAATGATATCAGGTGGAAAACACATATTTTGGATGTACAAGAACATGTTATAAATGTATCTAACATAATAGATAACAACCTAATAACCACTTAAACACACCTAGTTCAAAGAATAAAAATTCATGTGCATGGTGACTTAATGAACAGCCTGACCTTAAACATCCTGAGCTCTACTGACAGAGGGTTATTAAAACTGATTTAATAAAGGCACATTTCCTATAGTAAATGATCTCCTATAGATAAATATTCACCTGTCCAGAGACAGTTCTTAAAGAAAGGAACATGAATATCAGTGAAGTATTAAAAGTACAGAACGCCACCTTCAAATCTATCTCAGCCTTTGCAACTGACTGCTGTAAAGACCTGTGCTGAAGTTTTTCTTTAGTTCCTTACAATTGTTTTTCTGGGGTTTTGGGTTTGGGTTTGTTTTTTTGTTGTTATTGTTCAATTGCATGATTTTAGCAGACAAACTTTACACTTGATTGTCAGAGAAACATTGAAATAGCTTCCCATCTACACCCACTACTAAGTGACTACAAATCTATGCTAGAAAAAGTAAAATCAGGATCAAAGGAGGGCTTTGTCAATCAAAGTTCTAGAATGATGACTAACCGTGTGAAACCAGAACTTGACAATTGGTGCATTGTAGAACTCATAGATTTTTCTAGTTCCAGGCAGGTTTCTTTGTCCACCATCTACTTGGCTTTCATCAGACTTCTGAACAGCCTTTTCCACATCATAACCCTTCTTCAAAAGAAAACAGCATTTTTAAAATAAGAAGTAATTTGCTATAATTGTAAAGGTAGAGTTGTTTCAGAGAGAAGACAGACAGAAATGTCTAAACCTTGGTCTGAATACACCGTTACTGCTGCTTGGTTTTGTCTGGTTACAACATCTCATTTGCAATAATAAACATGCACTGTGTGAAAGATGCTCTATATGGCACAGCTACACTGTCTATATATTTTTAATAGTATTTTTATAAGATTATCTAAGGAAAATCAGTAGCTTGGAATTTTGCTAAAGATTAATAGATAAAAGCAAAAGTTATCATTAAGCAGAATGTGTGCGAGCACTCTTCTTAGCTGCATCAGGTAGGGCAGCTCCCTTCCTGCACTAGCAGGACGTGTGAAGTTGTCAAGGACTTTCTCATTATGATCAGCACAGTAGTGGCATCTAGGACAGATGAGGTAACTCGGTACAAGTTCACTTAAGTCCACATCCAAAGGAGAGACTTAACCCCTACTTCCAGAGAGAACTGGCCTCCAGATATTTCATTCCACCTGAGGAGCATCTTCTCACTCCTCACAACCACACTGCAGTAAACAAACAGATTCTGGCACACAGATGACTGATCCTCACAGACTAACCAAAGTATCCTTAGAACTGATTGGGCTCTCTTCCCCGTGGTACCATAACTGGTGGAAGTCTTGAGGCTGAGGCACATGAGACATTTCTGCCTTGCTTTTAAACTCCAGCATCAGGATGGTGGGAGGCAGGAGAATACTCATAATGACCTAAAAGAGAGACACAAGATTAATAGGCAGTGATAGCATAAACGTGAGGCCACAGTCAGCCGTGCCTGGTGCCAGCACAAACCCAGTGCAATTCCACTGGCTGGGGAAGGAGTCACTGGTGCTGGGAATCTGTTTCACAGCCTGACAGCCTCTGGAGATTTGTGTTGCTCTTAGCTGATTTGTGGCTTTGAAGAGTGTCATGGTATCTGGGGATGCTTTCAATACTGCTCCCTGTGTCTGGAAAGCATCCTTCCCACCAGCTGCTCTGCTAGGGAACAGGCAATGTGAGGAAGCAAGAGCAGGTGAGGAAGAACTGAAAGTGCTGAGAGAATGGGTAGAGCAACAAAAAAATCCTTCCTCCTAATGTCATCCCACACATGCTTTTGCAAAGAAATACAACAGAAGCAAGTACTTTTTTCCCTCCTCCTCTGCTTTTGTTTCCCAGATGTTCACATTCCAAAATAGGCTTAAGCACAGCTGTCTGAAGCTGCATTAACCAAAAAAACCCATACACTAAGCACCCAAATGCTACAAAAAAACCAGACCAATGCTACCTTAAACCAGGAGTTCTTCCTCATCTTCAGACGTCCCATCCACATGTCGGTGAGCAGCATCTGTGTGCACGTGTGGGACACAAAAGGACGCAGCCCCACAGACACTGCCAACTTCAAGCAAGTTGAGTTGCTCCAGTTTTTCAGTTCATAGGTCAGCAACTTCATGGCCATCTGCTCATTTTGTTTGAATGCTTTGTCCAGCACGTCTAAGGCAAGCTGCCCAAATTCCCTAAAGCAGAAAGGAATTAACAATCAATATAACAGGGATCAGTCCAAACTCAGAGTTACTGCTGAGACGAGGTTGCTGCGAACAGTCTGGCAAGTATGCCTTCTCCCATTTTTCTCATTGCTTTATCAGTACACCCAGTGAAAAACAATTGGGGGTGTAAATCTAACTGTTTAGTCCTAATCACACTGTTTAGGGTCATCCTTTTTCGTCATTTTTTATTTTTGTTCTTAATCTCACTCAGTGGTCAAAATGGACCCTACAAAGTTCTTTGTATTTGCTTCAACCAACAGTTTTATCACCACTGTGAGCAAGCATTGCAGCCAGTTGCAAAAGTCTCTTCTTTTGGACTGACTTTAAAACACCTTTGCAGAGAAGACTCTTAAAGGAAGGAAGATTTGGAGCTGCATACAAAAGAACAAAGTACATTTTTTTGCACCTGAATCTTAAGCATGAAATCTACAAAGCAGAAAACACATTACTAACAAAATAAACTACCAGAAAACACTAAATGGAAATTACAAACTCAAAGAAAATTCTTGGTCTACTTCCCTTTTCATTCAATCAGGTATTTCACTTTCCACCTAGTCTTACACAGAGCAGGATTTAAGCACTGATTTTGGTTCACTTGTTATAGATTTGAACAGTCCAACACCTATGTGCCATATGGCTTTTTAATAAATTGAACTGGAAGAGAAGCTGCAAGGGAAATTTCAACCTTTCACCTGACTATTTAGCAGATAAGGAGCTATACATTACTAACCTATATTTTCAAATATGCATCTAGGTAATATGCAAATAACTTTCCTTTAGTTTTCTACCACACTACACACCACAGTACATAGATCCATTATATAGTATCAATAGCGAGTATCCAAAATTAATTTTTTTATACTCCATAATCCATGGCATCATTAACTTTACTAACACTTTGCAGATTAGGGCAGTTATGTCACCATTCCCAGCACCAGAAAATTTCAGAGAACACCAGAGAACTGAAATGAAGGGAGAGCTCATACTTTGAATACTTCTTGAGTTCTTCTGAAGTATCATCTACCATGTTACTCTGTTTAGCTTCATGTGCCATTGCTCTGTAGAGTTTACAAGCAACAACAGCTTTGACCATGGCTTCCTCTCCATGCTGCCAGAAGAACATAGCCATCTTCTGTCTTTTCATCAATACTGCCCAAACCAGGAGGTCATTATAGGGGTAGCTGAAGCCAGTTGACTCATAATTCTCGGCACAGTTTATATCCTCTTTTGATTTCTTCTTATACCTTGGGAAAGGGCTGGATCTTTCCTGTAAATTTGTTTTTAAAAAAAGGAAATAAAAAGAAAATCCCAGTCAATGGTTGAGTTTCAGACTCACGAAAATACAGCTGCATGCAAACCTGACTTGCAAGCAGCAAACTATTTGATAGCTATGAACCATAGCTAGGACCATGTTCAGATCACCAATGCTAGGAAGCTGGTAGCATTAACAAAGGAAAAATACACCTTGCTCTGCATCTCTGCCTTTCATAACTTCCTTTTCCGCAGTGTTGGGCACTCTCCAAACCCCATGATACCCCATGCTTTACTCTCTTTTTTATATGTGTCATGATGGAAGAAAATGTAAACAGCAGACTGAAACAAATATCTTAGATACTTAAAGATTATTTTTGCTGTGTTACACTTGTAATGTAAACTTGCTATGCATTCATATCAGGATTTTTGTTGTGAAAGGTACAGGAAAAAAGTCTTACTGATGAAAGTGAGGAAGTCTCAGTGCTATCATGGGTTTGTTTTGGCTCTGACTAACTCCAACAGCCATTTAAATTTATTTTGCTTCATGTTTTGTNATAGATAGATAGATGGATGTGAATGCCAATCTTTGTTCTGTCATTCTTTCTCTGAACGCACCTCTTCTTAACAGTCTTACTCTAGCACTTCAATAAGCAATCATGAGAAAGCATTATTAAAATCAGAGAACTCCTACATGACTTCCAAATTCAGAACAGTTTTCACACGTGCTTGATACTCAGAAATTTGGTGATACTACATTTCAGTGAATTAAAGCCCTTAGCAACTAAAGGATGGAAGTTTAAAAACTATCAGGGAGTCTGAGATTGATTTCACCAATAAAATTGCAAGACTTGTACTTCATGAGAATTGAGCAGTAAAGCATTTTTTCCACTGGAATTTAGGTAGAATTATAAAAACTACGAGCCTGACCAACATGTCTAAAATTTGCCAATAGAATTATTATCAGCCTGATATTTACTAAGCAAAGTCTAGAATAAGCAATTATATTACCTTGTATTTGTAAGGCTGTGCAGTTCTGAAGAACTGAGAATGTAAAGTACTTTCAGTGGATCCCATTCCACTATCCGTCTGATTACTCTGATGAAAGGAATGAGACAGGCTTTGAGGCAAGCTGGAGACCACCCTCTAGATCCAAAGGCAAACCATGAAACATGAGGAGAGAAATGCAAATTAGAAATAAAGTTTTCTGGTACTTGCTGACTGCAATAGTGGATGTAGAAACTGATGTTATTCAAATACTAGTGAGTCAAAAATCACCATGACTACCACTGATGCTTATACCATGAAGGAAAAAATGGCCTGTTTCACATCTCAGGTAACAAATATAAATTTTTCTGAGTCTCTGAATTTAAAACAATGATTTTCCACACATAGCATCCACTAATTGCAACAAGCAGGGTTGCAACAGATGGAATCACCCAGTCTGGAAACTCTGAGTCATGACCTTTATAAAATGTGCCCTAAGCCGTTTGAAAGACAAAATTCTCTGAACTTTTTGCTGATAATTTCCTCTGAAGGATGGCACATCCAGCATCTCTTTTTTGTTCAGTGTTGGCTAAGAGGGAAGAATGTTAACACCTGAATCACTAATGCTTTTCCCAACAATTCCCAGTTACATGATTATGTGGTTTCACCTATCCGCATTAAACTCATATTTCATTTGGAAAGAGCAAAAAGTGTTAGAACTGCTCACATCTTTTTCAGTGTTGTTTTAAAAACTAGTGACACACAGAAAGCTCTGTCTCTCTGTTTCTGTTCATCCCAAGTTACGGGTTTCATTATTTCCTCTCATTTTCCCTGATCATTATGAAGTTCTTCTCTTAGTCATGGAAACATTTCATGGGGATTAGAGGGTTTTGTTGTTTGTTTTTTAACACATAGAAGTACTTAAAAGTCCAATTCTACTCCAAAAACTGGGGATCATTCTTATGCAGCAAATATGCTCCTTCTGCAATATTGGGAATGAATTTCAGCTAATTTATTGAGAAGTTTAGGCTGTTTTTATGTTACTGATTTTGGGAAACCAATAGGGAGAATGCTTACATGCCCTAAGTCTACTTCAAGGCATGTGGAATTTGGTATTTCCATGAGGTGGTTCAAGATGCAAGAGGGAAATATGTAACTGTTTCAAAAAAGGGAAAATGATGGATAGCACAATCTTGTCATTCCTTATTGATGGATGATAGACAAAATGTAACCCACATACTGGACAAAAAGGCAAATTTACTGAAATAATAAATAATTTAACAACCACCAATAGTCTTGGAGATTTGTCTCTTTTATTTGCAACCTCTCCACAGCTTTGAAACAGACTAGCACGACATACATTTAAATGATGCACTTCAGACAAACCAGGGTGACAACCTGAGCTGTTTTCAGGCATCACACAATGGCTTTTCCTGGTGCCCAGTGTTTTGGAAGAAGCTACCTTGTGTTTTCTGTAGAGATTGTTGTAGAGAATTCGGAAATTCTTCCTTGTGTAGCTGCTCCGATAAGCTTCACCAAGAAGGTACTCTATCACTAGTCCAATGTCAATCAGTGATATCTTGTAATCCAAAGAAAGGCTATTCTGAAACACCAAATGTCACAAACATTTCATGATGCTGTTATATGTAACATTCAACCCTGTCATAGACCTCCTATTGTAAGGGAAAATCTGGAAAAACGTGTATGTGTCAGGAAATTGTACAATTTCATTACACATATGGAACTCTTCTAGAAAAGAGGGGGAAATGCCTGCAGTTCACTCTACCCACATTGCATATTTTACAGTGTTCACAAGATCAACTGCATCCAACAGTGAGAGTATCTGTTCTTCAGGACAAGCACCAACAGCAGAGGTACGGACAAAAACCTCACAACAAGAGAAAACTAACACTTTGATCAACTAAAATTGAACAAGTAGCTGGACCATGTATTTAAGCTGAAGGAGAGTAATTCCTAGAGACTGGAAATACCCTGTTGAGGCTCAAGGCTGTCTTGACAATTAGGACAGAAGCAGTACATGCACTAGATCCACCTTCTGAGTATCTCACCTATTCTGCTTAAAGCACCATTGCCCTTCTAACCACTATCCTGCCAAGATCCAAGGTTTGTGACAAATTCTCTGAAGAATGTATTGTCTTACATACAGATTTTAAAAAATAATAGTAAAACCTTAAACTGCAACTCTTGGAAATGAAAAATGGGCCTGTATATAAATGGGATCAAAGATGAATGCATGCCTAGCAGTGCATGCCTTTCAGACCGTGAAAAGTCTTTTTCTTCATTGGACTGAGGATGTTTTTTTGCTACTTCAGTAGCAAGCCTCACTACAGTCAGCTACGGCCACTCAGCCCCAGGTCAGCCTCAGCCCTGAGAGTTAGGCAAGTATTTTTGACTATCTAAGCTTATAGATACTTCTCTCTGCACTAATCCCCATCTTTTATGTCATCAGAGCAGACTGCAATGTATCTTCGTTCAAACACAGCAGCATCAAAGCTAGTCACAGTAACAGAGAAATTATTCTGAAACCCAAGATCACATCACTCTGCTGACTGTCCCAACTACAGTGTCACCATATTTAATCAGATTTCAACTGCACAACACATTCACAGAACACTTACGTGAACTTACAGAAGCTCAGGTGAAAGAGGCTTTTCAGCATTTAGACCTGTTTGCAGGTCCAAGTTTAGCTTACACAAAGGCAGAGAAAGTTTTCAAATTGTGCAGACATTTTTTACATTACTTCCATTACTGTGTATCAACTGCCAAAAGCTTCTCTTTAGATCACACACATTGGGTTTTCCCAAAGTGTACTGAGATATATAAAGGCAAACATATATATGGATTTTAGGGAAGTGGTTGTATCAATCACTTCAGTGATGGAGTTTTCTCAGCCTGGAAAAGCTCAGTGTTTTTTCAAGATTTAGACCTTTCAACATATAGATCTTCCAGATTTATGACATAAATTAGATTTGGAGTATGGAACAACACAGAAAACAGTTTGTTATGGATACCAAGATATCCTACATCTATGTAAAGAACCATATATGGTATTGACATGAAAGTCACCCACAGTGACAAAATGATACCATGAATCCAACAGAACTCTGAAAACAGTCAGACTTATCATTTCATTTTATCTTAGCAATCTGGAAAGAATCAGCCAATTAGTCTGGATTTGGATCTAGGAATCTCTTGTGTTGAGGTCTAGATCTGTAAAGAACAGCTCATCCCTTTCCTGGCTAAGCAGTGCTGTGAGGCACAACAGATAACAGAACTGTGAAATAAATTCATGATGTATCTGAATAAGGCTGCTACTAAATCACTAATGGAACCAGTGCTCCATGCAGTACTCATCCACTGCCACTCCTGTTCTCCTAGGCAATGCAGCACATCCAAATATTATCTCTTGTCACAGTATCTTTTCATTACTACTCTAACAAGGAAAGACTTCTTTAACTTTGGGGGGGAAATAGAAAACCAAAAAGCAATGAGCATAATTACTGCACTAATTCACTAAGGCTTCTGTACAATCACTTCAAAATGTCCATTTAGTAATGTGAGAAAAGAGAGTCTGATCTGGATGAACTACTTGACTTTGAAATTAAGGTATAGGACCCTTGGGAGCCTTAGCTGCAGTATGTTGGTTAATTGCTATGGGGGTCAATGAAATTAAGATTAGCAGATATATGATTGTAGTAATGAAGATGTCACTTCTATTTCCAAAATTCCCCTGTGTTATCTAATAGCAGCTCGCCAGTGGACATTGAAGTATTAATCTAGCATTTCTGCCCCCAATTTTTCCTATGTCTATTACCTGTTTCACATCTCGAACTAGATGATGTAAAAGTAGATTTGATGGTCCTTGTTTCTGTGGTGTGAATAGAAAAGACAGTAAACAAACATGTCACTCTACACTAAAAAATCAATACAGTACAAGAAAGCATCTTAAAAAATCTACAGAATAAATTACTGTGATTCAAACTCTCCCCACTCTACCCACAAATCTTTTCAAAAAATATTTCAACACCAATCTGCAACACCTCTACTATCTTTCTATTTTAGAAAGAAGCTGATATAGCTTTGGTCTAAACAACGTACAATTTTCAGCAAGGTAAGCAAGTATTACATATCAGATTAAAATCTGAACATATTTCTCATCAGCTTCCAATGAGTACTCAACCTAGTTCATGACCGTGAATCAAAAACAACAACCCGGTACACCATTCCCAAACCCCCACATTACAATCAATAGTGACTAAACACATTAATTTTCCTCTTTTTTTAGTTTAAATCCTTCATAAAAATGTGGCCTAATCATCACACCCCTTAAGCAAAAAGTATTGTTTCCAGGCTTCCATATCTAAAGTATTACACAGGCATTTCAGATACTCACTGTATTGTAGAGTTCTTCCAAACGAGGTATAGTAAGAAAACGGTGCATGTTCACTCCATGTTCTATTAATAGTTTAACAAAATCCACACGATCCATGACTAAAGCATCCAGCATTGCCTGTTCCAAGGCACCAACCTCCAAATGGACAGAGTTGAAGAAAAATATTAGAAAACTAATTTTGGAAATAAATAAAACGATCCTTGAGCTAGTAATCTCTCCACCACAATGACTTGTCTCTATGTATATTTAAAGTGCAAGAGTGCAAGTATGAAAGAAAAATATGCTGGAGGAAACTTCTGTGTAAAAAGCCAATAGAGGGGGACGAAAACAGTTTCCCTAAACCCAACATACGTAGAGACTTCTACAAATATAACTTTACAACCAGACTCTGATAATATATTCTCTACTCTAATTTACTTCGGAAGATAAAGTATGGTAATGCAGGGCATGGAGGGAAGCTTTTTTCTTTTTTTTTTTTTTGATGCATAATGAAAGCTATTTCAAAGCGCCATAGAGAAGTTTCTATAGAACTGCAAGTTCTTTAAAGCAAATATTTTTTTCAGATATGACAGAGAATGTGTGTTAGAATAAACTCTCTCAAAGGAAGCATGAAGCACAGATCTACCTACAAACAGTGTCCAAATGGTGGAAGCACTCTACTCATGGCATTGGAATAGAGTTCATCAGGGCTTGTGCATGCAAAATGGCAAAGGAGTCAGACATACAAGGTTCATATAAATCCATATAGAGTTTTTCTACAGAACACATATGCACAGGAAATGCAGTGGGTTGAGCACAATGAGGAGGCTGGAACACCAACGGGGCAGGTGCTAGGACTAACTTGCAAATAGTACATGCCATGTCTATACTGAGGTTTGACAGAAATTAGGTTAAAAGATGACCGATAAATATTACAGAATTCTTACATGTAAAAAGAAATCTTTTGCACTCATCCTGAATTACTGGGTTTTCTTCCAGAAAAATCTGAGAGTGACTGGCCATTTTTGCTTTGAAATTCTTTTAACAGTCCTTGAGCTGGCAGTGTGTCTGAAAAGGTCAGCAGCCCTTTGGTAACTATTAGAAGGATATTCTTTGGTATTGGAGGTTTACATTTTAAGGAAGAAAACATCCTTGGGACTGAAAAAAATCAACCTTGTAATTCTTGGTAGGGAATTAAAAAGTACTTCTGGGAAGTACTTCTTGGACCATGAGATTATTTCTTGAAGAATATATAAATGGGAAAAATGTATTGAGGCACATAGAGTTTTATATTTGTCATCTACAAAAGTCTTCTTGTGTACACAAAAAACTCACTTATGGAGAGTTATACTTAAATATTGGATTTCCTACGAAAACTTGAAAACCATAATTTAAATTTAATTAATTAAAATAATTTATTTAATTGGTACTGAATGTTCTTTCACACATATGTAGCTAACACAGGTCTAAATCATGGCTTGCCTTCTGTAAGGACCTAAAGAATGCCCTTAGCTGTCCCAAAACACTGTCCTGATAAGATAACCACCACAACAGGACCTGAGACAAGTACAGATAGCACAGCAGAAAGAGCTAATTCCAGGCCTAACGGAAGTAAAGGTTTGGTTAGCATCTGGACAAAAATTCCCACTGTGGCAAACTGTGAGAAAGGGAGCAAGTGCTTGTCCGTATGCCAACTCAAGGTATGGTGAGGGGATTTTCCATATGGGAACAGCACCTCCTGTGAGTACCTGGGACTTAGACTGTACAAAAGTGGTAGCTCGAGAAGACAACTCAGGGACCTCTGAAGACCAGGGTGAAGAAGAACCAACAGGACATTGCAGGAAACCACAGGGTGGTATCTTNCTCTTCTTTTTCTCCCCCTTCTCATACCTCATATTTACTGTTAAAAAATCTCTACTATTGACTTCACGTATGGTCTCTCTCACATCTTAAGTTGAGCAGAGACATCTCTTACAATTGGATCATGACTCCCTCATTGCAGCTATTCCTAAGAAACAATATCTAAAATAATGACGTTACTTTTTTTTTTTAATCTCGTGATTTAGATTGAGATTTCTGTATTTCTGTCTAGGGCTAGGAAAACAGATGTGACATTCCTTTGTGGTTCGTATCTTCGGAGAAAAGAGTATTCTAGGCTACAATGAAATATCCCTAACCATCACTGATTGCCAACACAGGCTTGAAAAATACATATCCAGAAGTATCACTGAAACTACTTGGAAAAGCTCACAGCAAAACCAAGGGGAATTTTAGATAACATCTCTTCTCTGTAAAAACAAATGTGATCTGACGCACTGTGTAGTTGAATGCTCCACTATATTAAGGATAATGTCCCTCCAAAACCAAAGCAGATTACAGAAGATTGAGTCTAATCATCAAATTATTCCTTATTTAAAGCTTGACAAATGCAAGCCATGAAAAATTAGTGATCAAAATAAAGTGTAAAGACACAGTGAGAAAGAACAGGTGCCAGTACCTTCCAGTGTTGTCCATAAACAAGTATGTGCTTCTTGGCAATATCTAGCTGGTTCCAAGCCAATGCCAAATCTAGCTGATCTGAAGCAGACATATTCGTACCTAAAGCAGGTAAGGGATCTATGAGTTTTCCCACATTTATGTTACTCCCTTACTTTGAAAAGATAACTCTGAGATTGCATGCCAGATAAAGACAGGTGGTATTTTCAATACCTTTCAAGAGTGCAGTCAGAATTGCCAAATCAATGTCCTGCTCATCTTCTGACTCCGCATCAAACACGGTGATCTGTTAGAATTGCAGAAGTATACTATTTGAGGTGAGGCAGAGAAGCCTGTAGTTATTTCTTCTTTGCATGGGCTGTGATAGATTAAATCATACACATTTCAACACAAACAATGGCAAGGGTCCAGACACAATTTTCCTTTGCTTCAGAGAGAAAGTGCACCATTTTGGCTTTTAATGCAATGGCACCTCAGGAAAACTGTAATAAACCTACTGCATGAGCCTACATGAGGCTGTTTCCTTTTGATTAACCTTTAAACCTGAGAAATGTAAAAATGCGACGCTGTTGATACTCAGTTTTCAACTAGAAAACAGACATTCAAATAAAGTAAAGCAGAAAATACTAAAAATGCATTGGGTAGGTTCCATTTTAGTGATTATTAGTACAATTATCATTACTTGCCTATATACTGGGAACTCCATCAGATTTGAAAAGTTGTGACAGACTGGAAAAGTAACTGGAAAAAGGGAAATATAACTACCATTTTTAAAAAGGTTAAAAAGAAAGGCCTGGGAAACTACAGGCCGATCAGTTCCAGCACAATCATGGAGCAGAACCACCTGGAAACTATGCTAAGGCACATGGAAAATGAGAAGGTGATTGGCACAGCCAATATGGTTTGCTCAGGTGCATGGCCAGAAGCTGGAGGGATGGAGGGGATTTCCAGTAATTACTGGTATTTCAGAGACAAGTTCTAGCACAATTCTGTAGTAAGTAGAAGAATGGAAGGAAACATTTCTTAATTATAAATAAGACTCTACTAGAGAAGGAAAATATAGGGATTATTTGATACTTCTTGTGAAAACAAAGTTATTTGGTCTTCTACTAAAATCAGGAAGGCTCTTATTTCCTAAAGAGTGGCTGAAACTGAAACTTGAGAAATTAACTAAACAGGCTCTGTAGAGCTACTCAAGATAGAAATTGACACAGACACATTTGTGTTATCTTTATTTAGATATAACACCTGTGCACATGCCAACCCACCAGAGAAAGAGCAAAAACGGTAAGAGGAAATGAAGACTCCCTAAACTCAGCACATGAACCCTACTCACAGACTCTCTGTGTTTCATGCATTCCATCAGAACATGAAATAGATGACTGGACTGTTTCTGTTCCAATCTAAATATGTTCTGAATCATCATTAAAATCTCCTCCTTCACTTGAGGGCACAGATCTCTGGAAAACAGATATATGATCAATGACAATTATATTTTAGATACTTCTTACCCACCAAAATGACATTGCAGAAAAGATGAAATGTAGGAAAAAAGTTGTGGGGTTTTTTCCTACTTCTCTGTTGACTTAATCCTTCTTTCAACACAAAGCAAAGTTGTTCCAAAATATAAATTATTAATCACATATGCATTTTTCCTGACATACGTATTTACTATTGAAAATACAACAAATGAGTAAGTTAAGAATTTTCAAAGGATTTTCTGTGAACATAGAGCTAAAAATCACTGGAAAAATCACTGGATTTTTCTTTTTCTCAATGAAGAAAGAAAAATAGGCATAAAATTAAATTCCATACTATTTGTTCATTAGGCTTCATATCTTTCCCATTTTTTTCTCTTTTTTGTCTTTCTGTTAACCTTTCCATTCATATTTTCCTTTTTATTTAATGGAAGGATTTTTTTTTTAAAATATCATAAATATATGGGAAAAAAGCAAGTGAAAAAATGGTTCTCAAACAACACACTAGGGGCAAATACCACATATCCAAAAGTATATTAGAAAAGACAATAAGTAAACAATTAGGATATAAAATTTATTAAATAGTTCTTTTTCTTAAGTGAGTGTGAATGCAGGGCACCTCTTTAAATTTTTATTGGTTTTTTATCTAGAAAGTTCTTTGACGTTGAAAAACTTTCACATATAATATTAATTTGCTATACAAACATATATTTTTATATCCAGTTTGGATGCAAAATTTTCACTAGCATAGAGCCTGGAGCTGAGACTGGACTGGTGGCGACACAGACACCTTGACAAGAATGGCAAATCTGGGCTACCACTGAATAACCCAAAGCCAGAGACAAGGAAACTTAGTCTTCTTTCTACTGCAGCCTGAAGCTCCTACAGCAGTGAACCCCAGCTCCAGTCTCAAAAGTTTCTTACAATCCAAATCCAAGCCTCTATACAGAATACTGATAGCAGGAGATGTGGCTGAGCTAAAACAACAGCAAATACTCTGGGGGTCACCCGTGAGTGCCTCTCACCAAACGTGAGAAATTTCATAACTCAGAGAAGTTACATGCAGTTTTTCCCTCATCAAAAAAGCAATGGTGAATGTGACAGAATAATTATTTCAGCACCAGCTTGAGGCAGGGAAGAAAGAAGTTCCGTTCTCCCATTGGAGAAGCTGAAGCTGGCAAAAGACCCGAGCGGCATCGTTACTGGGAGCATTGAAAATTATCTCTGAAAGCAGCTTCGAGACAGGGGTTTGCAGGTGCCTGCCAGCACAACAGACCAAGGAGGAGTAGCACTATGCCACTACTTACCCCATGTCACCCGTGTGTTTGTGGGTAAATGCCAGGATATCTGCAGCTCTGCCAGTGCCCTCGTAGACCACCACCGGGACTGCTGGGCTGGCCCTCACGTACTCCCACACCATCAGGATCACACTGGGGCCTCCTTCCAGCACCAGCCCCACGATGGGTACACCTTGGCCCATCCCTGTTCCAAAACACACCTAGCCAGTTACAAACAGATCTTAGCTGCACACACAGCAGTCAAAACGTCTGGGAAATTAATACTTATACATGGTTCAATGCAGAGCAAATCATGCCTTCACCATCTGTAATTTGACTTACATCTTTTAGGACTTTCAGAAAACTTCTTCAGCCAGATCAAAAAGACCATGAAAAACTACTGAAAAAACTGTAAGCATCAGGAAGAAAAAACATCCTTCTAAATATCCCTCTTTTCTTTATAATAGTTGTCACATGCAAGGGCATTTGAAACATGTTCAATATCCATGTTCAATATACCAACACATAGAAAAGTAATCAGGTATTTCTTCGGAGACTTGTTCAAGTGTTACAGCAGCAGGACAGGTTTTTTTAAAAAACAGCAATGAGTTTTGAGTACAATGCAATAGAAATGAAAGTGAAAGCCTGACTTGCAAAAGCTCAGAGGAAGAAAACATAAGAGTCTGAATAAGAAGCTCTATACATGACTATGTTAAAAATTGGATTGGTTTCTAGGTTGTCAATTCTATAATGTGAGCAGATAAAGGACGCAACATCAGCATCATAATAGTAATGTCTTTCTAACATACCTCAAGATTTGAATGACTAGGCAAGAGTGAACCTCCCCAAATAATTTGTAAAATCTAGTGCATAAAAGAAAATAATTGTCTAGGTAATAAATATTTATTTAATTATTTCTTTAGTATAATTCATTTATACTAAATACATAACTTTAACAGTGAAGTTATGCAGTCTGTCAAACACTGTCTAAAAATTTTACTTTTGCAACCACTCTTTGTTGCTGTACTTGAGGAGGTCCCAGTCTTCTCTTGCAATAGAGAAGAGTGATGAAGGCAAAAGTTGTTAACGTGGTCAAAACATCTGTGACTGTAACATCTTTTCATCTCACAAAGTGACAGGGAAGTATCTTGTGGTGAAATAGCAACCATATAAAACTGTGAAGGGAGCAAATGCTCAGTATCTACTAAACCATCTGAGTCATTTAGATGTCTCTACAACTAGGAAACTCATATATGAGTTCACCCAAATCCATAATGCTTTCTAAAAATACTGTCCTTTCTATTTTCCTGAGTTTTAGAGTTCTAGACACATGTCATTAATAACATTTGACCTCAGGGAAAGCTATGGCAAATCAAGATGTACAATATGTAACATGAAATGTCAAGTACCTCTCCATCTTCTAGGATAGGTTTTTCTGCCATAAAGACGACCCCAGCAATACTCACTTGTGTGTACTTTTTGAAGTGATATGTACTTCTCCAAATTCCTCCTGAGCATCATTTCATTCCCATACTTGCCTACTGTCCCATCATCTGCCATTAGAAAATGAGAATGCATGCTGTTGAGCGTACTCAGCTTGCTGAGTGGGTTACCAAGAGTCTGGTACAGGCAAACTACCTGAGAAAAACAAAATAAAAATGTCCTCAAAGAAACAAAATACCACCATTTATGTTTCCTCACTTGTATATATTTCTTCATCACAGTGTGGCTGTTTGAAATTCTCCATCATGATTTTTGAGCTATTCAGACATTTGATTCTTAGCATTTGATTTTTAACAGCCACAAACCCATAATTAATACCTCAGAAAACACTTCTGATTAGGTTTGCAATCCTTAGAGTCACTGCCTGACATTCTTTGCAACAGTTTACAACCATGGCGTAGTTTCCCCTGGGTTGTATTTCCATTAAAAATACATGAGCTAACATTTATCAGGAATTATTTCACCTTACTACTTAAATGTTTTTAGACACTTGAGTAGATTATACCCTCATATAAATTCATAGTTTGTGAATATAAAATAGACTGTGAATAAAATAATTCCCATAATAATAGCTTATTTGTGTACACTACTAACCTGACTGGTCAATCTGAATCTTAATATAGAAAAACATAATTTACAACCACAAGAGAGTTGCCTACATAATTACAAAATTTTTAAAAGGAATGGCAATTTTCTGTAAGAAGAGAAGTATTTCAAAGCTATTAATTTATACACAAAAAGCAAAATACGATGCCTCAACATGCCACGAAATTCTGTTGCTGAGTAAAATCTAAGCCTCAACTATAGTGAAAAAAATATCAAACTAGTGAAGTTAATCTAGAAGAAAATCAAGTATGCAAGAAAACACTAACATCCCATGAACATGAAGGTTTTTATTATTAAAACGCATCCAACTCACATCTTTTCCAATGAGATCCCTCTGATTCTCAATGATACCCCATGGAGGAATCCCAATAGCACAGATCTTTCTCAGGTGTGGTGAGGCACGGCCTTTCAGCGCATCCCCCACATGTCTGGACACTCCTAAAGAGATAATCAAATTATAATTTTTCTTTTATATTCAGAGACCTGCTACTGGACACCAAGAAAAGTTTTGCACCACTTAATTTGTACTGTAGTTATGTTTCAGTCAAAGCCAAAACATCGTCCTCAACTTGTATATTTGATGTACACTTCACAGCCGAGGTGTAATGTACCACTGCTTCAAACTCAGCACATATTTCTAATTAATAATACTCTCACATGTTGCTAATGGTGCTTTTCATCCATAAAACTTAACTAGATATATGAATGCCCAGGACAGTTCTCCTGTAAGATGATCAGATTGAATAACAGCAAAAGAAGTAAGACTTCCAGTCCCACAGTTTACTGGCCCCTCTGAGTTTTTGAGAATAGTCTAAAGGCATTTTCAGGTACTAATAGGCTAATTAATGCATTATCCTGATTCCAAACGTTATCAATTATAAAACACAAGTTAAACTGAGCTTTGAAAATTGTTTCAAAAGTACTAATCATGGTCCACAGAAACTTTATTTTAATGAAGCAGATAAATTTACTGCAAATAAGTTCTGACTATATGCAGTGTTTCTTACTACACACAGAATACTCTGCTCTTTAATTAAAATATTCTTAATGCCTGTCAACAGTAAATGAACATGATCTCACTCTTTGAATTATGCACTGCTCCTTGTGTAAAAACGGCTTCATTTTGTATTAACGTATCACCAATTATCAAACAATTTCACTCTATTTCACCTAAATGTAGGTGCGGTTATGCAGGGCAAAAATACCAAAAGAAAAAGTGAAACAAAGAAAAGTGATTACACTACCGCTGTTGATGCCTTCTGTAATTATCCATGCTCCTGTAGACTCAGCTGCCTTCACCAGCCCTTTGCTGAAAACCTGCTTGACCTTTGAGGGAAGCTTGAAATTTTGAATGCCTCCATGAACAGAGATCACCAGCTTTGGCAATTCCATCTGCCATTCTTTAGCCATCAGGTGCAATAGCTGATCCAAATTGCTATCATAAGAAAGTCTAATATACTGGAAAGGAAAATAATGGGTAAAATAAACATCTTTTAAATACTTCAGGAGAAGAAACTGCAACACATCACAAAGTTCTAAGCATTAATGTCCTGTAGATCTTGTGAAGGATTAGAGTTGTCTACTACCCTAACATGATAACACAAAAATGCATGTGAGCAATATAGACAGCATATCTCTAATCACAGTGAAGTTCAACATAAAAATATACACACATTTTAATCTGGTTTACTTTTAGATTCCCCTACCCTTTCAAAACAATCAATCTGATATGCACCCAATCCAGTTCTTACCTTCTTTTCTTATTCTGAAATGACAAAAAGACACATAAACACAGAACCTATTACCTTGGCATGGTAAGTGTGGTCTCCATCTTGAAAATTGATTGTGCCAAAGGCATCTGTTGGACTCATCTTTGTGTGGTTTTGCACAGACCATTCTCCACCATCGCCCTGTGAACCAGCCTGATAAACAGGCCATTCTGTTCCTGGGTGTTCTCCAATCAGCCGTCCACAGCAACACCTCACATTAAAAATACAGACATTATTTTATATCAGATGCACTTGCATGCAATTTTAGGATCTACACGTGAATAACCCAAATAACTACCTGTAAAGAAAAATACTGCAGTTGTCTCATATGGAATGCAGTAAAAATTAACCATGTTGAATAAAATGGCAACAATAGCAAAATAACATTTTCTTATCATAACATATATCTTAATTATGTTTAGTTGGGTTTAGAATTTGTTCTCTACCTGTGGAACACTAATAACAGTTGGAGCAGTTGGACTAGATAGTCTTCAAAGGTCCCTTCCAATCCAAACCATGCTGTGATTCTGTGGGATTCTGCAACAGTTTGAGAGTCCCATACAGAAGTTCTGACCTGTGCAATGTAGCTTGGATTTACTGGTCTTATATGTTCCACTTCAGAGGAATGTTGTAGGACACTGAGGTTTGCTATGAGCATTACCACCAGTTATTCTAAGTACCAAAGATCCAGGAGTTATCCTCAACAATCAGGAGGGGAATTTCAGGGTGACCCTTGGAAGCCAGCAAAGTGTATATACAAAATATGTGGATTGAAGTGCAGTATTGAGTGAGGTTGTCACGGTTTCGGTATGGTACTCCTCAGTTTAATGCTCCCACTGAGATTCTCCAAACCACACACCACTCACTCATTCACCTCTTTCTCTTCCCTTCTCCCTGCAGGGCACTGGAGAGAAGAATCAGAGGCACAAAAGGTCAAGATCACAGAATGATATAAGAACAATTTACTGAAAACACCAATGAGATAAGAGAAAAAACATTAACAGCAACAATACTAAAAACAGACAGTACAAAAAAATTAACATTTCACACAGAAACCCCTCAACAATAGGCAATACCTAACCACTCCCTTGGTCACTCCATGCCAACCTAGGAGGGACCTTTTCAGCACATGATATGATTCTCGGGAATAGTACTCTCAGGGCCAGCTTCCAGTTTGATTGTTCAAAAGCTTGTTGTTCAGGACCCCACTTAAAATCATTCTTCTTCCAGGTCACTTGATTGAGAGAACTTTCAATCTGACTGTAATCCTAAACACAGATCCTTCAAAAACCCACATTGCCTAGGAAAGTTTGTGGTTTTTTCCTGCTGGTTGGCTGGGATCACAGCTACTAACGTGTGGACCACATCCATTGGAATCTGATGACATCCATCCTATCATTTTACTCCTAAAAATTCAGTTTTCTGGGCAGGTCCCTTGGCCTTAATTTGGTTTATGGCAAAAGCAGTCTTCAGGAGAATTTTCCATCCCACTTCCACATGTCCTCTCCATGGTCACACAACAAAAACCACAGGTTACCTCATCGCATGCACCCTCTCTCTTGAAGGGAGCCACTTGCTCCCAATAGCAGACTCTGGTCCTTACTAGTAGAGTATGAGACATTTCCTCTCTACCTTATTTGAGCCTTTTGAATCTGTCTGCAGCCTAGGGCAGTCCTTCTACGGGCAAGGTGCAAGTCGGTAGGGAAACAAAAAAATCATCTTCATATTGCTGAAATCCCGTAGTTACCTGACGCACTGTTTGTTCACCTCCTTTCATGGACATCAGTGCCAATGAGTTGGTGCACGATGATCATGTGCTCCAGACAAACTTCTGCCACCTGGATGGTGCACACTGGACCTCATCTGGATGTACAGGGGACTGCACATTATTTGAATCCCTAGAGATCACCTCCAGCACAACCAGTTCTCTCAGGTACTGGGTACTTTCCTCTATGGTGTCACACCTCCCTGGGCACACTACTAGATCATCCTTGAGAGAGTACCTTTCTCTCACACCTGACAGGAGTCATCTGCAAAGGCTGAGAGCTTCTGTCCTCTTTGCAATCCCCTTGTCAATGCCCACTTCCTGGGACAGGGATCCCAGCTGCTTGGCCTCATTACCATCTAGTTATAGATGTGATATTGCAGCACTGGAGCAGCCAGGTCAGACTGACGGCTGAAATCTTCTTGCACAGTCTGCAGTTCTCCCAGGGATAGGGACCAGAGGATCTGGCCCTCCCTTTTTCTCCTTTTATCAGGGCCCTACTTCCTCTTCAACCCTTACTAAGTGAACCAATTTGATCTTGGATTTCTTCATTTGTACGAGCCACCACTACTGGCACTTGCTGTTCCTCTGGTTCAGCTGCAGTTGAGTGACCACCGTGCCTCTTGTTTGCTTTCCTTGTACTCCCCCTGAGGGCACTTCCTAGTACTGAGCAGTGTTCAATAAGGAGCAAATCCCAGCATGTTGCATAATTTCACACCTCTCTGGAACTGCCACAGCATTTTTCCATGATACATTTTATCATGTCCTGTAGTTGTTCAGGAGTGAACTTCCAAATCACTGCGGAAGTCTTCCAAATACTGGCCCATGTCCTTCCACACTGCATGCCACTCATGACTGTCCACCCTTGGGGCAGAACTCTGAATAACCCCCCCCAGAAATCTTTTTCTTGACTCTAACCATGATGTGGACTGTATGGGGGGAACTAGCAGACTTAGCAACAAGAACATGGTTTCCTCAACATCCAAAAGAAATTCAAAATTCTCTAAAGCTGTTGAAACAGGCCTGAAGGACAAAAAGGGTATGAAAAGCTGGAGAAAACCATCCCTCCCTGTTCTCCCCATGGACTTGATACAATTATTAATGGACTCCCAAAGGTAGCACCCAAGATAAGGTTAGGAGAGCAATACCGAATGCACATCACACTGACCTTCACTGCCCTTGATGCCATAAGTTGATATCACACAATACAGCAACCAAACAATCCTGATGCCTCTCCCTACTTCGAAAAAGAGCATTGCAAGGAGCACATATGGTAACATACACAGCACTGGGTACCACAGCCACATGAACCGACCTACTAACATTGTGACCAAAGGCTCCATACCTACTGCAACAAATACTGAGAAAAAATTTGTTTCCAACCAGCTCTGGACTGATCAGTTGTTACCTCAGCTCCTCCTGTTGAACATTAAGTGCCAAATAAAGCTGTCATGTTTTAAGAATGGTATTCGATGGTTTAGGAAGGACATTGAGATGCTTGAGCATGTCCAGAGGAGGCAACAAGGCTGGTGAAGGGCTTGGAACACAAACCCTGTGAGGAATGACTGAGGGAGCTGGGGTTGTTTAGCCTGGAGAAAAGGAAACTCGGAGGTGACCTTGCCACTCTCTACAACTTCCTGAAACGTGGTTGTAGTCAGGAGGAGGTCGGTCTCTTTCTCCAGGCAGCAACTGACAAAATGAGAGGACACAGTCTTAAGCTGCGCCAAGGGAAATATGGATTGTATACTAGGAAAATTTTTTTATGGAAAGAGTGATAAAGTACTGGAATGGTCTGCTTGGGGAGGTGGTGGTGTCACCATCCTTGGATGTGGTTAACAGAAGACTGGGTGTGGCACTCACTGCCACAGTTTAGTTGAGGTGTTAGGGCTGGGTTGGACTTGATGATCTTAAAAGTCTCTTCCAACCTTGTGATTCTGTGATTCAGTGATTCTGTGATTTCTCAATTTAATGCTCCCACTGAAACATGTCAAACCTAGCACCATTCACTCCTCCTCCCCCTGTCCTTCCCCCTCTTGGGGCTGGAGAGGAGAACTGCAGGCACAAAAGGTGAAGATCATGGGTCAAGATAAGAACAGTTTGCTGGAAACAGCAAGGAGAGAAGGAAATAAACAGCAGCAACAAACGGATGACAAGGGGCACAAGAAATTAATGATTCACAGAGAAAGCCCCTGACAATAGACAAGACCACACTACCTGGACACAGAATAGCCCCCTGCCTCCCCAGAAGAGATTCCTTTCCCCCCAAACCTTGCCAATCACCTGAGGCAGCAGAGGAAAACCTCTGGGTCCTAGCCAGGCCCCTGGTTGGCTTCTGCAAATAGTTAACCCTGTCCTAGCCAGAAACAGGACAGAAAGATACCAGAAACTCAGTTAGCATTAAAGGTTTGCATCTGGAATAATAACCCCGATTCAAAATTCAATCACTGCTCTCACACAGGCTTCAACAGGCTTCAGTGTCTTCCACAGGATTAACTTCAGTGTAATTTATAGTGACAGCTGACAGCCCAGTTCTCCTTTAGACTTTTCAGAAGTTAATACACCCTAGGAAATGGAGATAAATTCTTCACTTTTCCTCTTTTAAGAAACCAAACATCCTTCAACAACCCAAATGCAATGAGTGCCTCAGGCCTCAGCTGTACTATTTGTCCATTGAGGGGCAGGTTAGATGTAAACATCTGCAAGACTCTGGAGATGCACATTCTGAAAGAGAGTTTTCAGTGGAGATGAGAGAGAACTAACTGGTGACAGAGAAACAGATTTTTTTAAACCAACCCACCAACCAAAACCAAGTCCCGAAACTACCTGAAGGAAATGCAGGAAGTGAGTTGCTTAGTACGGTACTTCTTGATACCCAGAAGCCATGAAATTGGGTCTGCACTCCATTTTTCAACCCAGACAAATTACATTTGTTTGATTCAACGCTCTGCAAACTGGAGAAGGAAGCCTCCTACACTCTGGGAGACAGGGCTCAAGGTGGAGTGGTACTAGCAGGCTGAGAAGATGTTTGAGGCAGAATAGCACAGGAGCACTTGTTTCACACACACATCAGGCTGCAGCCCAGGGTGCTGAGGGAGGTGGCTGATGCCCTTGTACAGTCAGATTCCAAGGTTGTGAAGATCAGGGTGTTCCCAATAAGTGGAAAAAGGCAAATGTTATGCATCAAAACAGGCAAAAGCCACCTGGGAAAAACAGGCCAGCCATCTGCCTATAAGTCTGGAGTAAAATCAAGGAGTGAGACATCCTGGAGTCCACATCTGGGCACATGAAAGAGGAGACAGTGACAGGAAGCAGTAAGCAGGGATCAATGGTCAGTCATGCCCTGACCCACCTCACTGCCTTCTGCAATGTAATTTTGGGGATGCAAGGATAGCACCCACCTTTGCTCCAGCCAGGTTCTGTAGCTGGGCTGTGACACTACAGTGTGGGAGGGACGACAGGCTGGCAGGTGAGGACCTAGCTGGGTGGTGGGCCAGTACCAAAAAGGGTTCCTCATAGTCTGTACAGGGCCATTCCTGTCCAGCCTGTCCACCTGCAACCTGGAAAAGGGAATGGAGGGAATGGGCAGCCCTAGGGATGGGGACACAGTCCTGGGTCATCCACATGCCTGGGCAGCAATGAGGGTCAGAGGTGCCTGGGGTGGTATGGGTGGAACATGGCCCAAGGGACAGGGGACAGCAGGGTCCATCCCCTCCACTTGGTGCTTGTCAGTCCCTGTCTGGGAACCACCTCCAACTTCAGTCCACAAGACAGAAGAGACATCAGCAAAGTGGAGAGGCTTCAGGGCCAGAGTGACTGTTCTGGTGACAGATGGTGGGGCTGGAGGCCTTGGTCTCTGAGAAGAGGCTTTTGGATGGGATGGTTCTGCTGGGGTGAGAGATGGCTTCATGAGCTCCAACAACACACCCAGCCCTGATGAAATGGGGTACAGAGGATGTATATTGGCTCTTCAGTGAGAGGCAGCAGTAGACCTGCAAAAATCTTTGAGCATCTATTCCTCTGCTCTAAAGCAAGATATACATGAGACCACCCTCTTAGAAAATCACACTTTCTGAACAGAAACACAAATCAGTTGCCGTACAATGCCAGCACCATTCTGCATATCAGCTCTTTACTCCCGAATTTGATTTCAGGGGTAATTTATTTACTCTTTGTAAACATGACTCTTGTAAATCTTAGAAGCAAAATGAGATGTGAAGAATAATGAAAGGAGAGATAACCATATTAACACAGATTATGGGACTACTTGACACCAGTTTGCTAGTCGCCAGTTATTGCCTCAGCCATCAGATGCCTTTAGCACAAAACAAATCAAAGTTGAACTTTTTGTTCCAATAATTGATAATGTATTATCATAAATATACAGTACCAAAATGTGGCATGGTAATACCACTGGAATGACAAATAATGGATTGAAAACAACTAATTAATACAATTAAATACAGTTTCCCTGAAAAAAAAGCATATTTTAAAAGCACCAAAGTAATGAAATTTTTTTTGTTCGCCTTCCCAAAAGCAGAGAGTTGGAATCCTCACTGAAGATGAAAAATCTTCAAAAAACCTATTATTGGGGATGCTTCTTTTAGCCTTGTTCTTCTCCCTTCATTTTCTTTTTCTTTCCATAATTCTCACTGTTCTCTATTGCTATAGACTCGCTGTCCTCCATATAACCTGGGACATAGCTGGAAATGATGCTCATTTAAAGACACATTTCTGCCTTTCATTCTTCAGGAGGAGATTAAAACAAAATCATGCACACAAGGTATTTGGGTAGAATTTTCTATTACAAATAAATCAAAGTTCATCACACAATTTATTCTACTTATATTTATGCTAAGCATTCTCTAGCACATCCCTAGAAATGCTGCTCTGACCATAAAACAAGTAGGATATTCCTCTTGTCATTGCTTCCTTGACTAGGATTGTCTATTACTAGGTCCCTATAAAAATAGTACACATACATTTACGCACTCTTACCTGATTAAATTATGGCACACCTGGCATCCTGCAGGACATCTGTGATAAAAAGGTGGATAATTAATATATGCTTGTGTAAAATAAGACAACTGTAATGCTATTTTTACAGTATCAATTCAACAGTGAAAGAATTCTCATCAACAACAAAGCAGGCTGTCATCTTCACCAGTAACCCCTGGAAAACATATTGGAAAACTTTAGTGATTTGTTTGGCATTTCACAGCTCAGACTGTGTGTCAGGTCTGTTTTTCATAGATGACTTATCTATCTGACGTATGCTACACTATCCATGTGTTCAAAACCATATGATCAAAATTACAAGTTTACATTCTCAGAACACATTTTCTTCAAATTTATCTAGGCCATGCCTTCCACTAGACACATAATGCAGAATGCTATGTTTGCTTCCTCAGGTCCTGAAGCACAGCTTGAGGATTTGATCTCTTCCTTACTCTTTTCATACTCTGCACCAGTATGATCAGAAATTCCTGTATCAGAAGATGTGATCAGCAGCAGTAATTATTCTGAGGAAGGGAAAAAATGGTGCAGCACTAACTCCATGTAACTCAGTCTCTTAATTGGATACCATACCTGCTTTGGTTACCAGACTGAGAGTAACAAACCTAAGAAGTGTAGCAAGGTTAATTGCTGCCAATTTCTAATTCAAATAAACAGTTTCATTTAAAACAGACTGGTGATGGGATCCATGAAAACCCACAGAGCAGCAATCATTGACTGAGACACTAAGAAACACCATCCAAACCAAACACAGTGCTCACAAAAAATTATTCTGATCATTTTTAAATGTAACAGAAAAAAAGAGAAATTCCTTGTTTTACCTGTGTGGATCTTTTGAGCTGGGAATAATGTGTGCACATTCTCTTTTACTGAAGACCTCTTCAATCCAAGATTTGGGAGGCTAAAAAGACATTTTAAATATAAATGCATTCCTGAACCTTGGACCATGATGTCATTGTAATGACAATATGTCTGTATATAGATTAGTCAGAATTATCCCCATCATGTTAGGTGTGAAACTACAAGCTGAAGCTACAGCTCTGAACAGTCATAGCCCTGCATCTCCAAGCTTTACAGAATTACCCAAGAAGATCAATATTTAAATTCATTGCCACTATGAAAATTGTTTAGATGTTAGGTCAAACACATGTACAATAGAGAAAGCAGAAAGGATGGATCAAAAATGTCTTTAAGAATTGCACTCTCCTTTTGCCACAAGACTAGAAAACTGCAATCTTACTAAATCTGTGCCAAAAAGGGCAAAATTTTTCATTTTGCCTGAAAGAGATGGTTGAGTCCTTCTTTTATTATTCTTCACTTAGTCAAGAACAGAGGCATTCTGTTTTGCTAAACTAGGTCTATAGTGAAATGCAAAAGCAGGCACCAAGACCTAGCAATCAGGGTGCAGGACAGATGGGCTTTCTCCACTGCCTCCTATGCTGTGTCAGTGATGCCTGTTACAGCTCAGCAAACTGAACAGCCACTATGGCACACAGATTTTTTCCAAAGCATCACACTGGAAATCTTTGAACCTTTGTCTTCAGATCCGTCAGGATTGACTCCCCTGAAATGAACAGTAATTGTTGGATGCTGAACTTCGAAATCTCTGGGACCTTATTAAGTAATTATTCTTAATTTTTATAGGTAAAATCTTCACTTATTATCTAAAATTAACAGCAGAATCTTAACATTCATTTCTTAATCTAAGGCTTTACTTCAGTTTTTAGACTGATTGTAACATCACGAAAAGGCGTTTGAAATTTCCCACTTTTTTACAGTCATCCATGGCTTCAGGGTTGGGCAAGTAAAAATGAAAACAGGAGACTTCTGAACTGCAGACTTTTCTAGTCTAGCTCTTGATTCATAGTCTTGTAAAACACTTCTGCAGCATGTATATCTCTGTTCACAAAGCTCTGACTAATATTCCAAAACTGTCATAATTGAATTAAATTTCAACAACAAATTGAAATGTTTCCTGTCACTACAGTGAGGTTCATATACCTCAGCCATCATTGACATGTATCCTTTTCACCACCTAAAGGAGACAAAAATATAACTAACATATTCCTTCTGACTGGCAAATTTCTGCTCTGATATAACAAAGACCTGAAGCCAAACTTATATTGCAGCTTTCCTCCTGATTTTCCTCTAAGGGAGTCCTGAGTCTTTTGTTTGGGAGTTTTGGCTTCTCTTTTCTCACCAGTCTGAGGATTAGGTTTGCTGCTTATAATTCCCTGCCACAGAAGAGGCTTTGGAGATTTCTAGACTGATTTAGTCAATGGAGTGGCAAGAGTTTGGCTCTGAAATTTAAGGCACATGAGTAGTTTTTAGAAAATTGCTTTTAATCACTTTTCCAATATCTTTAATGTCTGAGATCCTTGCATAATATGGTATTAAAGGGACATTGTCAGGTCAAAATGTTCAAAAATTAAGGTTTTCAGAAGTAAAGAAAGAGATCGAAGTGTAAAATATAGGGAAACATATGCACCATCCATTTCTTTCAAGTTCTTTCTTTTGAGCAGTGAGAGCAGACAAAACCTAAAAGCCCAGCCTAGCACCGAGATCCTTCAAAATCCAGGGGTGCAGTCAGCAAGGCGACTGTGCCACCATCTCACTGGGGTGGCTGGGCAGGTGTGCAGAGCTTGGATGTTCACCACCCTCCAGGGACAGGGCAAAAAAGCCCTGTGAGCTCCTGATGTGCTGCTCCTCTCACTGATTTCACCATCCACCCATCCAGCAAAAACGCCTGAACACTTCAGTTTTCGCTTCTGCTTTCTCCTGCCTCAGCCCACACACCCCCTCACCACCATCCCTGCAAAGGCTTGCCAAAGTCAAAGCTAGGAGGGGCACTGTGACAAATAAACACTGCTAAGTAGGGGGTTAATGTACACTCTTCCTGCTCTGAAATTAGCTTTACTAAACCAAGAATGCCAGAAACATTCAGCTCCTTCAAGACCAGACAATAAGCACTGTTCACTGGTCAAGTACTAAATTCAGGAAAACTAGGTTACACTGTAATACAAAACAACAATCCTTTAGTAGCCTTAGCTGTACTTATGCACGCTTTAGGGTGAAGGACACAGATACACATCTTTTCTAATTAAACACCATGCTGCTCTGGAGACTGTTCAATTCCCTGCAAAAGAAAAATAAGGGGCACACATCTCCGTGACAGATAATCTCATCCATTATTGAAACACAATCAATTTTTGGACAAAACAACAGCAATTGCTGTTAATGATACATTGTAGCTCCAGACAGGTGCAGATAATTAGAACTCACACGATGACTAGCCAGTTTATATAACAGGTTAGTTCATTTAGGCAAAGTACAGTTGTGCTGGAAACTAGGCAGAACAATCAAGTTGTAAGTAGCTTACTGAAACTGCAAGAAATTTGTACTGATAAGAGAGAAACACAGAGTCTTAGCCAAAACAATACTTCAAGAGCTGAAAAGTTCTGTCAAGCACCATACCTCAGCTCTGCATACACTCTGTGTTTAGTGACACATTGTGTTTAGCACACAATGTCACTTTCAAAGAACTGGGGTTTTCTGAAAGATCTTAACTACTAGGGCCAGTACTTCTGCATTGTTGAACAGGTTTGTCAGAATTTTAGCAATAATTAAATAAAAGTTATTCATCACATACAACTTTTTTACAACCTTTTCTTACCCTCAAAATTATTAGATGAAAGCACTCACTCTTTTAAAAAGCAACAGATGATCACGGGGCTAATAGAATTGCCTCAGTCCTCAAGCATACAGTACATGTAAAGAACCTCATTGATGATGTCAATAATCATAAACACCTGAAAGATCCAAACTGACTTTTAGTGCTTGTGAAGGAGGGAGGTACTATTTTCGTGTGTCTGTGAGAAGTCAGCATGGTGCAGTCTGTGACCAACCTTTATTCAAATACATCAGAGGAGGGAAAGAACTTCCCCTTATGCAAGAAGTGGTAGTGCAAGAATCCACTGCAAGCAGAATGTCCTAAAATATCTTAAACTTTTTTGAAATTGACTTCACATATAGCAAGTCACTTGCAGCAACATTAGATACCTGAAATGCAGCCAGAGTTCCTGTAAGCTAGTATTCAAGACTATTTCACAAGAGCAAGGCTTAAGCACACTGCTATCTCTTGAACCCTTCCTTACCCCTGGAAACTCTACATGGCTTAATTACCAACTGGTTAAATTACTGCCAGCACTGAAGAGATTTACAGCTTAATATGCTGTCTCCCATAAGCTTTTCAGAGCAGGAACTTTGTGGTCCATCATCCACTCCATGCATGCTTATGAAGTAATATAACAATTGATTGTTAAACAAAGAACACCACTTTGGACCTAGTAGGGTTGAAGAACATTGCAAAACTCCAGGGTCACATGCAGTAAAATATGAACTCATGAGAGATTTTCAATGGCCTCCCAGGTCTTCTAGAGTGTCCTCGTGTTCAGGATACCCTGCCACAGGACAACCACCTGGTTCTGTAAAATAAACATGATATGGTTCCTCTGATCTCCATCACTGCAATACGCCGGTGCATCTGTTACTAACTGGAAGCTTACCTACTTCCTTGTCCCAGTGTGCAAGATTCTGCACATCTCTGGAAATATATAATTATAAGCAATTGAATTCACCAGAAAATTTTCATCATTAAAATTCACTGAGATTTGAAAAATATTGTGCAAATAATTTCATTTAAATGCTTCCACTGTTCACCTGTCTACCATGGCCAATCATAAAACAACCATCAACTAATCCCAAACTGTCTTTCCAGGCAGACTGGAGATTCAGTAGCACTGAGAAGCTTTTATAATTTCCTCTTTTAAAGACAGTATATAATTTCAGGTCACAGCAGAATTTCTGTGATTATTTCCCAGTAGCCAATTCAAACTCATCCAATGGAAACATATTCTTAGGAGTTCACAAAAACAGTACAAACACTAGCAGAGGTCACCTGTGCTTGCAGGATAAATGCAGACCCAAGTCGGAGAAGGATAACAGAACTTCTTATAACCCATCAGTCATTCTGAAGAGAGATTTCAGGGTTTTTTTCCCTCAGAACAAAAGTAGAATGTTAGCTTTTCAAAAATACATAAATTCAGTCTTCACTCCACAGAGTGCTATAGCATTTTCTTTCACAGTTAATCAACTGTACTTAAAAGCTAAGTAGGTATGCTTAAGTGATTTTCTGGATTAGGGTCTTGCATCAAGGGCTCATAAAACTATTTCCACTATTTTGAACCCAAGCTTAGCCAAAAAAACAAAAGCCTTTTGACTTTACTGGGCTTTCCGATGTGATGCTTCTGATCCAGAGTGGACCACACAACACAACAAATACCAGCATGTATACCAAATCACAACAAAATGCAGGAAATAGTGAAACCAAAACCCTCCTTGTCAAAAAAGCTCCAGCTTAACTCCTGGGTCACAGAGAACAATGAATTGATGGAAACCTTATCTTAGCCTGGAATATTAGACCTTTAATTGGTTTATTACTTTTTACTTTTTTAAGTTTAGTAACTAATCAAGTAAGCCTTTCTTCTATCCCTTAACATGCAATGTTTTAGAAAAACACATCGAAGAGTGCTGCTGAAAGAGCACATCCAGCTCAGAATGCAAGTGCTTGTGGACGAACTCCTGGTTTGCAGATGGAGGGGCTGAGCAGATCTCTCCCTCTGCAGAGCCCATGGCAGTGGACTAGGTGGAGAAGGACACACAAAACCTCACCTTAACACTGCTGCCAGAAGCCCAGGATTTTGCAAAAAAAAAAAAAATAAACACAAGAAATCTCAAATCCTAATTTATTATCCTTAGCTCTATCCTTGAAACATCTCTCAAAAACTTAGCAAGAAATCTTATACTGGCAGGAGATACCTGCAAATTGTTTGAAAACAGGTTTCCCCAACTGCAAATGCAGAAAGTCCCTGTGATGTGACACATAATTCAGCCTTGCACCTAAAGCAGGCCACTCTAAAACTCACCATTCTAGAAGCATGGTGATTGTTGACAAAGTTTGGATCTGAGTCCTTCATAGCTGTGACCCATACACATAATAAAAAAAATCTGTACTTATGGCTGATGGCAGCCACCTTGCTAAAAGCTGACATTTGGTTTACTTTGGCACTGTATACCATCTCTTAAAAAAAAACAGTTAAATGAGCCGCATAAAATATGGATTATTGAACAAGTTAGTCATACATAAAGATACAGAAACACACCTTCTAAAGATTTTAATTGATGGAAAACAGTCCAAATTTCCGAATAAATTATAGGAGATGTCTAAAACATGCAGCAAACAAGAGCAGGGACCAGTGATAGAGGAAGAAATGGCAAATTAATCCAAACTATATTTGAAAATTATTATAAATCTTCAAATATAACCACACCTTATTTTACTGTGTCTCTTTTGGAGACAAAATTTTCACAGTTTTTTTAATGGACACTCCTACTTGTCTTACTAACAATACTTCTGAAGTCAAAGAAAGTCAGGCATTTGGTGCTTTTTTTTTTAATTAATAAAATATAATCAGAAAATGATAAATATTCAAAGCCAGTTACATATCCCATATGAAATTATTTTGTTGTAAGTAATTTTAAAGTGAAAATCCAGGAAGCCATAAGAAAATGATGTTTCAAATATATTATTCAGAGGGTCAATACCATGCTTCAAGTCTCATTCAGATTTCCACTTTGAAAGCCAGTTATAGGAAGGCAGTTCCTGCCACTTGTTAAGCACTTGCTAAAAGAGCTAATCCACTTGCTTTTTTTAAAATCGGGTCTTACCTACCTAGCAATAAGCAATCACAGAGGTCAACCACCAATTGCTGTGATAAATGCATTCTTTCATCAAAGGATTCAAAATCACAGCGCACAAGGGTCTTCCTAGTTTAAACCAGGAGGAGGAGGAAGAGAAAAAAATTATCTGATAGTAAATATCAGAGCTTTCTTTTGCTTGTTCTATGTTTTACCAACATGGGGTTTAATGTTGACTAGAGAGGTGAGTCTCTAAAGGTCAGATATATGTAAAGTATCTGATGTGAAAAGCAAATGCAGATTGCAAATTTCAACTGGAGGAAGCATGAAGGGCCCCAGGAAGTCACACTTAGTTAACAACCTGCTCTAGAGGAAGATGGCAGGTAGGCTGGAACCAGATGATCTTTAAAATTGCTTCCAACCCAAATTATTCTGTGCTTCTATAATTCCATGATGCAATCAATCCACGCAGCTCTCCTCTGGAGCCATATGACTGTTCACTATCATTTCTATCAGAATTCTTATTTTTGCTCCATTGTTTGTCTCACACGATAACAAAATCTTCTTAGGCTTGACAACTGCATACAGCAGCCTCTGCACACACTGCAAGATGGATCACAGAACTGAAACTGCATTTTACAAAGAAAGAACAAACACTTTGCTCTAAGATGGGTGATTTCTAAAGAGGCTGAAGGCATGGTCAGTCCCACTTCTGCATTTCTCACCTGGACGTGTCTTACCTCTCTCCTTGGCTCTGCGCTCCACACCACCTGCCAAAAAATAAGTTTTCCTTTTCCATGCCGGCTCACAGTTAAATGTAAATCACATCATCAACCCATCAAACACTGCAGATCCACAAACTAGCTGGAGGAAGAGACAGCATGGCCTGGGAGCAGCCACTAGGGACTGCAGGGACATCCTTGCGCCCCTTTGCCCCAGAGACCGCCTGGACAGACTCCTGAGCTCTCCACCAAGTCTTTCTGCACCTTCAGCCTCATGTCCAAGACATTCCACCACATCAGGTTTATCCCCTTGTTTATTCATGGGGGGTTGCAACAGTGGCCAAAGAGACAAAGGCTTGGGTGTCCCCAGGGCCAGGCAGAAAGGAGCAGCTGTGATTGCAGTTTAAGCCAGGCTGCACAGAATGGCTTGGCAGCCATCAGCACTGCCCTCCTGGCACAGAGCTGGGCTGTGGCTCCCGGTTCCAGGCTCCCAGCAGGCAGGCTATGTGCCAAGGCAGGCTCTCCTTTCTGCTCCACCCTGATGACAACTCCTCTCCCTCGAGTGGCAGCTCCAAATGCCACTCAGCCTTCTGGCAGCACTCTCTGCTCACCAGGATGTCTGCATGTGTGTTTGCATGGTCTCATGAGCTGTGGTGGCACAAATGATGAGAGAAGGACCAAAGCAGGTGCAAGGAGGATGGCACAGCACTGCCACCCAGCCTTTCAGAAACACCAGCACAAACACTGGCCAGCAGGCAGAGAGGTGGAGGTATTTCATAAGCACTTGGGATGTACTAGTAGAAGCTCTGCTATGCCTCTTTGGGGGTTAAATTTCACCAACACAAGGTAATAAAATGCACTGGTTTATAGGACTGACAGCACTAGGACTGATCAAACCTGGGATCATCCCACCACAGCCAGGCTGGTAAAAATTTTATTTCCACAGCCTGACCTCAACAATGCAGCCTGAAGTGACACTACAGTCACAGCAGGCTGCCAACCCTTCCGAGATACGACCGAGTCCCAGTCACCTGTGTGTAATTTCTAGCATTACATGTTCACTAGGAAAACTCTTGCAGAGTGAAAACATTAATTTTCTCACATCACAGGGCTGACACCAAGGTGCAGCCATGGTGTTTACCAAGTTCCAGACCACTATACCTGGAACCACTGAAAGCTGGAAGGCAAGCATCTGCCCCAACACTGTTTGTCAGCAGACCTTTCCATTACAGATAATACTGAAGGGGGTTAACCTCCACTCTTATCTCTAAGACTTAATAATTACAAAAAAACAGAAGCATCAATTTCATTAGCAACAAAAGGACTTGTGACTTGGAAACTGAGACAACAATAAGTCACATCACCAATGGATTTTTAAACCCCCTCTCTCTGACTAGCATTTATCAAAGTATACATCATGACAGCAACCAGCTTCTGTCCTGGTAAAAAGAACACCAAGAAACTTTAGAAACTGTCTTTTGATGCCTCATTCTCTTCCTGTAAGATGGATAGAGTGTGCTGTGCAACGTAGAACAGCATGTAGCACCAAATGCATATGGCAGAGATGTAAAGGAATTGCAATATCCTAAGAAAAGGATGAAGACAAGTGCTTAATACTACCTTCCTTTTTTGAGACTTAAACAGCTATGGCCCCCGAAAGGGACCTCTATCCTTTCAGCTGGGAGGTAAAGTTATGACCACCTCAAAAACTGAGAGAAAATGTTAGAGATGAGAACATAAAGAAAAAGAACTAGTAAATCAAGTCATACAGAGTGGATCACAAGGTTTTACTAGAATGTATGTTACACAGTAGTAAGTTTATATATCACAAGAATCAAGGAAGGATCACACAGCATTTGATACAGTCTGTCTGAAAAGAAGACAGAGTGAAGATGAAAACTTGCTAAACTGTAGCCACCTCAGCTTCTTGTTGTGCTGCGTACCATCTGAGAAGCCTCAAATTCATTAGTGCAATTCTCAAAAAAATTGGATTACTCTGCTTGACCCTAACACCTTCCTGGAGAGCACAGAAAAACTTATAGATCAGCGTGCTGGAGGAAACACATGCAGGGATCCATCTTGTCACTTAACATAGTGCTACTAAGTAAAAAATAAACTTAAGACAATTTCGACCACAAAAAGGAGAGATGAAGGAGTTATTTATGTAGGAAAATAGGTATGAAGAGTAATGCAATAATTCACATAGATTTTTCTTCCTGGAATAGTTTCATTTAGCTTCCACAGACTAGATTATAGCCACAGTGTTAGTCAGTGTAGATGGGATATAGCAGTCCAGCATGGTCTGTACCATCCTATTTGTAACAGCAGATACATTCAGCATAGTGCTGACAGCAACATGAAGGGACTGACCTTCCCTTCTTACTGTTGCAGCTTCCCCATGACATGCTACCCTGTACTACAATCCTATTTTAACGACAGTGCTATCAATCCAGCACAGTTTTGGCTTCATGGCCATCAAAACTTGTTTTCTATTATTCAGGACACCTCCCAGTGTGGTTGAGCAGAGGCAAAAAAGAATTCCTGGGGAGAATGGAGGAGTGACACTCTGCAGTTCCCAGACCCATGAGATTCTCTGTTGCGGTGCACATTTTGGGTTTTCTAAAGTTCTGTATGTTTTGTTATATGTTTGTAATGGTTTACTCCTACACCCCCATCCTCAACCCCCCCGATGGTCTTTCCCTGGTGACAAATCTTGTCAATCACCTTGTAAGATCTGGAAGATTCAGGGGAAAAGCCCTAGGATTTGGCAAGGTACTCTGGTACCACCTTCTTTCACTGTTCTGTTAAGTTTCCCCATGCTGGGTCACACCCCCCTCCCCCTGGATTGGTTCTAAGTTCTCCCCTGCTCAGTGTACGCCCCCGGTACTTAAGGTGAGGACGGAGCGCCTGCTCCTGGCTTTTGCACATGGAAGGTAGCCAGGTGGAGTGAAGTCTGCTGAAACTCAAGCGAGAGTCCACTCTTTCTCCCACACCGTCAACCACACTTAAGCCTGGGGTTCAGACCCACCAAACCTTCCTTATATAGTTGTCAGAGAGTTAGCTAGCCGGCGAAGCAGCTCCAGGACGCAGCTATAGTTCTCCACAAAGCCAATCAATATGTACACAAAGTTTCACTGGCCCCAGAGGGGCCACCTTCTCAGAACTCACCTTCTGCTCTTTCAAATTACTACATGGCATTTTGCCTTTCACTAGGGAGTCACAAAGGGGCAGAGGGAGAAAGCAGTAACAAATAAAAAATATCTGCTCCCTGTTCCTCTAATATAAACCCAAAAATCTGACAGTGAAGCTAGAAATGTTTTTTCTGGTATAGCTCTGGATGATTTTTGTTTTCTTCCTGATCTGGTTACTACTGGAAACAACATACTTCAACACATTCACTATTGGCTGGTCACTGTGATTTCAAGATCAAGGGATCGGGGGATCTTGTAACAGTCGTGAAATCTTCATTTTTTTCCTTATCAAGCCACAAAACAATTAAGGAAATTAGTTCAAATGCAACAACTTATTTGCTGCTTATTGTGGTTTTTAATACTACTATATAAGCTTGCTACTACTTTAAATAAGGTTGTTACAAGATAAACCTACCAAAAATCTGTAAATTGATTTCACAACTTCAGAGCATGCTTCAGAGAGAAAGAAAACTATGATGATGTTTCCTTAAACTTATTTTAGGCTTATAACAGTATCCACTGATTCTTGTAGTTAACACTACAATTCCCATGGCAGGGCCAAAATACATGAATCTCTAAAAATTGGCTACTCCAGTGCTTTGGTAACAGAATTTTGTGGTTTAATTTCAGGTGTTCACAACTCAAAACCCTAGCTCATTTTTTTTCTTAGTTTACAACCAGATATAGTGTATTTTGAAAATTATGTTCATAAAGAGACATATAAAGAGACATATAAAGAGTATTCCACTCTAAGCATGTTTCTTTTATCAGCAACTATATCAGAAAAAGATACAGAAGACACTTTGCTACAGCAATGTTGCTACAGCATGAACTGCGTGAAATATCATCCAGGTTCATAATGGTATGTATTGTAGCAGAGCTCTCTTCTTAAACCCCAAACCCCGATCTGAATTACAAACGTTACATCTTTAAATTTAAAGAAAAAACAAGCAGGAAAAAAACCCTCCAAAACTACAACCAAACAAATAAAAGCATTCAGTCAACATCATAGTAGAAAGTAGTGACTATTTACTAAAGCCGGAGGCACTTTTCTGGCGTGTTACACCTAACCCCATGGCTATTTGGAATAGCACTACCGCAAACCACCCGTGCTATGTCCTGCCCGTAGCGTGGGCAGTCTTTCTTTGCTAAAAGCCTGTCGCGGCTACTAGAATATGAGCAGATCCATGTGTTTGTATGAAACCACTCAAGTCTCCGTCTACAGAAATGCACGGAGCTAAACAGCACCGGCCCCAGAACACCAAATCCCTAGTAAAACAGCGCCCAGAAGCCTAGAGGTTTCTCTTTACCCACACTGATCTGCTCCCCCCAAGCCGCCTGGACTCTCAGACGGAGCCTGATGCCGTTTGCGGCTTGGTTCGGACGCCGCTCACCGCACGGCGAACGCGATGAGCGCCGCTGGACCCCGACGAGCGCTCTGTCCGAGCCGCCCAGCACCGCCCGGTGCCGACACTGCCCCTCTGCAGCCGCAGCCACGGGGGCCGGCTCAGGACGGGGAGGATCGGTCACAGCCCCCGCCGCTCGGCAGCCGCCCTCGGCGTGACACGGCGGCACACGGCGGGACACCGCGGCACACGGCCCCGCCCGCGCAGGGGACAGCGGGGTGACCGCCGGCCGCGCCCCCCTCACCTGCGGGTCTGCGCGGTCGCGGTGCGGGGGCTGCCAGGCGCGTCCCCACCGGTGTCCGTGGCACACGGAGCCCAGCGACGACAGCAGGAGGTCCCGCCGCGCCGCCATGCCCCGCGCCCGCGATCCTTGTCCCGCGGCGGCAGCGCGGGGCGGGCGGGGCGCCGTCCTTTACCCCGGACTTCTCGGTGAGCAGCTGCTATCTGCCCGGTCCCGGGATGTGCACGCTGCCGCCGGGGCTTTCCTCTGCGGGGCGGGCGAGCACCCGCTCTTCCGTGGCTGCCCTCCGACCGGGAGCCTCGACGGCCGGGCCGAGCGGATCTCCGCACACACGCTTCCCCTCCCGGGCCCCGCTGCGCGCTTCCAACCTGCCAAATTCTTTCTCTCACAGGTACCTCCAGCTCACCACATGCTTTTTCACTCTGGTTTGCCTGCATCTCAGCCCCTCTCCTAATACCTCAGTCATTTTTTCAAGGGATTGTAAAAGTAAATTCATGGGACAAGTTACGATAAAAGTAATAAGAAGGTTCAAGAGGAAATTAGCAATTCTCTTGAATTATGAAATATGAAGACTCGAATCACAAGTAGTCAAGACACTATTGAAGGCAAAAGGTAAAAAAGGAACAGTAGCAGTATTACAGCTCATGACAATGAACACAAGCAATGGATAAGAAAACAGTATGTGACCAGTGTATTAATTAAAATCTTCATAAAGTGATGAAATTTGGATATAACCCAAATTTTTGAACACTTAGTTTCTTGATCGTCCTAGTCATCTTCACATACCTTCTGTATCACTTTTCCCACACCAACAAAACTTAAAGAAGGGACTTCAACATCGCCTCAACAGTTACCACTGTTCCCTGCAGGACTGAAGCCCTGGGATGTCCCAAGGACCTCAGCCATTAAACCAAACAAAGTCCCTGCAATAATTATACCTCGTTGTACCTAGTGTAAACTAATAAAACAGGCATACAACATTCTTCGTCCTGAATTTGTTTCCTGCCTTTGTTTTCTTCAACTTGTTTCTCAAACCTTGCTTTTCAGACAATCACCATTTCCTCTTATCTCAAATTTACCCTCTTCCTATAATAAATCCCAGTCTCCAGTTATTTGGTTTCTCAGCTCTGCTCTCTCATCCGCTTCTTACTTATTGTTTCTTTTTATTTTGTTGGTTTCTGGCCAACTGTATTGACTTTGAACTCCAATGTCCATTGAATTCTGGATGTTATTTATATTTCCTATCCGCTTGCTCTTTCTAGATGTGTCTTCCATTTTCTGGTCTTTTAATTTCTCATTTTCCTGCCCAGCCAAGTTTTATCTTTCTCTGTGGTGCTCAGCTCTCCCTCCTCCTCCTGGTCCCTACAGGAGAGGCTTGCTTTCAGGCCATGCTGTTCCACTGCAGGAGCCAGAGCAGAGCCTCTGTGAGCACAAGGGAGAAGACAGTTCAGACACGCAGTCTCAGCAGCACCCCAAAAAACAGAGTCTGCTTTGTCCTTGCGCATGCCTCAGGGCCTTTTGAAATACTGGCTGTCAAACTTAGCAGTGGTTTCACATAAACTATTATTTAAAAGACAGAGATGATAATTAAACTGTTTCTAGCCCCCTGCCAAACATGGTTTTCTGCTTCTTGTATTTCTTCTTTGTTTTCTTTAGATTTTTATATTGCATTTCCCCCGTGGTACACCTTAAGAAAGTATTAGAGCTTCAAATAACAGCATGGACTTCTAGAAATTTTAGCAGGTGTTGAACATCATGTTCATTCTTTACCTAGCTACACCTTTCTTAAGGTATTACATTATTGTCAGTTAAATTTTCTCAATCAAGTCATCCTGTGTCAGCATAGAAGCTTTTGGCTCAATTTGCTAGTATCATCAATGTTTATAAATGAAGAAAATAAATCTTTTAATAGGATATATCAGTAACTGTTACCATCCCCACTCTTTACATGAATCGAAACTCCATAAGGAACTTGAAACACAAGCATCCCAGCAAAAGCAGGTGCATTGGACTTACTGGGTAACAGCTACATGTACATATTCCACTGATTGCAAGTTTCTGCCATTTCTTTCTAAGCTGTGAACAGTCTTTCAGACATAAGAAATTTTAAGTTTTTCCTGAAATCAGGTCTTGCCATTTCTTACCTAGTACAAAGACCTAAAAGTCTGCTGTGAAAAGCTATGTAAGCCAACTTACGCTGCAAATTCCCACACCCAATTCCTCAGCACTTCACTGATATGAAAACACATGTGGTATGTTTTATAACAGCCACTTAAGAAGTTCGAAGTCCACATAACTCTCATGTACTCTCCTCTTTTCTCTAGGAATCGGAACTGCTGAGATGTTTTCTCTTTATCAATCTTATTTCTACAGACTTACCTTAAGACCAGTGCTATCTTGCTTGTCCATCCTTTAAGCTTCCTTTTTGTTAGTCTTTTATTTCCAGTGTCTAAGCTGTCACTTCAAAAGCAGTGCAGACAGCTCAGTTCTTGGATGCTCATTAGGAACAGTGCATCACATCTCCTGCTTTTCATGTCCTAAGTAAGTTAAATGTATACTTGTCAAAGTATGACTGCATTAATTTATTAATCACCTTGCATTGTTTTCAAAGTCCCAGTGTACCAAAAAGCAATCTCAAAGAAGGATAACATGCTTAACAGAAACACATACTAAAGAGGAATGGGTTTGTTTCTGTTGTTTCCTTGGGTGGCCTGAAAAGGCATAAATATCCAGATACCCACTCTGTTCTCTAAGATCTGTTATATCATACCTCATATCCAGCAAAGTACACTGAAATGTTTTGGGGTTTTTTTCCATCCATCATGTTTAATCAGGCAGAATCTACTAGATGTTCATACAGACTTTGGAATGAAAAACTAATTTACATCTCTTGCACTAATCTGTTTTAGAGGAAACTCCCAGTTTCATTGTTTCATCATGTCCAAGCACACAGAGAAGATACCGAGTTTCATAAGACTATATACACACCTTTACCTTTGACTTAGTGCCCTAGCAGACTGTCAAGAACTGATGATGCAGCAGAGAGGAGTAAGGAATAAAACTGGTAGACTGCTTCTAGGTTTCTCCCCATTCACATCATCATCAACAAATGAGCCTGCCTTCAGGCTTATTTATCTTTATCTAACAAAACTGAAGAAGTAGCATTAGTCAATCCAAGAACAAAGGCTGGCAGCAGATATACTGAACACACTCATCAGATGATGACTGTTTCAGCCTCTGCTTTAGCAAGCTGTGGAAAGGCATTGTGGCAGAATGTTGTTCCTTATAGCAAAAAATACTGTTTTACCATGGAGATTCTGAACTACAACAGAACAGAATTTTCTGCTTTGGTCTTCCCCTTCAACAAACAGTTTTCTGCTTTGGTCTTCCCCTTCAACAAACAGTGTGTGAAGCAACCTCCTGGAGTGAGCTTAAATCATACTTTATTGCTTATCTCACAGTATGCATATATACAATGATTGTTCTGATCATAGTAAATTTTCCCTCCTGCTGCCCACTGCACACTGATATTAGAAACTGATCTGCCAACGAAGGAGAACATTACTTTCCTCATCACAAACAGGATTATTTTTTTATTAAAAGATGACAGAACCCGGACAGGCACATAAATGTCAATAATCTATTTCTTTGCATGATAAATGTGCTTCAACAGGAAGCAAGAAGGGAGAGAATTTTGAATATTGAAATACATACAGACAGGATATCTTCGTTTTTAGGCATGCCACCCATCCAACAAGTAGTTATTGATATCTAAGTATGGCTTAAATTCCCTCAGTATAGTTCTGATGTTGTATTAGAACATATGAAGAATTATTTGAAGTCAATTGGACAGTCTGCAGAACTCATTTTATGAGAAAAATTGTTTTTATAACTTCAGAGTTTTTAAGTTACCAGGAATGTAGTGGGGTGCTTTCTCAACTTGATGGTCACAATCACAAATAACCAACCATAATTCTCCTGGAATGCATTCTGAAATATCCTTGGTATAGGCCCAAAAAACCAAAATATGATAGGACAGTTTAATCTCGTTACAACCACAAATAGTTTCTGTGCTTGCAGTGATGGTCCCACGGAACTCAGCATATTGCTTCCTACAGCAGGACTTCACAGAGCAGAATGGAGAAACAACATTTCACATGATGTCTCTAGTCTCTGTGACCAAATTATCTTAACACAAAATTAGTTGGAAAATTAATGGAGGCATTCTAAGAGGACTTGGTGTAGAAATGTGTTTGGCAGTTTTAAGTGTAGTAACCCTCATCTCACTGGATAAATGCTTTACATTTTTAGAGAAGTACAATGTACTTTTGCAGGGCAACAATTATAGATCCATAGAATCATTTAGACTGGAAAAGACCTCTAAGATCAAACATTAACCTAGCACTGCTAAGTCCACCACTAAACAGTGTCATTAAGTGCCATATCTACAAATCTTTTAATAACCTCCAGGAATGGTGACTCTATCACTTCTCTGAGCAGCCTGTCCTAATGCTTGGCAACCATTCCAATGAAGAAACCCTAATATGCAATCTAAGCCTCCCTGGCACAACTTGAGGTTATTCCCTCTTGTCCTCTCTCACAATTTGGGACAAAACCCCATCATCGGCCTCACTGCAACCTCCTTTCAGGTAGTGAAGACAAACACAAGGAAGATACAGGACCAAAGGATAACACTGTGGTTTTTACCTCAACATCCAATGACTCCTCAGATGGTATGTGTAGCTAAACAGTATTTAAAATTTTCCAAATTTCTGGGGAGCTTTTATTGACCAATAACACAATTCTTACTTCTAAGAATAAGCAATCTTGAAGGTTTTGTAGAATAGTCCTCAGGGAACATTGCCTCTCCTCTGTTTGTTCTCTCATTCCTTGTATTCCTCAGAGCAGTCAACAGATTTTTCAAAAGTATCACCTTTCAGAGTACTCCTAGAAGGTAAGAATTCTGTCTGACTTAGCTTCCTGGACTGTGTCAAATGACAGGCATATGGATTCTTCAGTGACATTTCCTCCAGACATTACCCCAGAGCTCTCAAATCCTCATTTTAAAACCATTTTAAGAATCTGTATTTTGCTTTCCCACCGATTTTTTCATACTAGGCACAAGTTGGTTTGGAGCTGATGCTCTTCACCATCATTTTTGGTGACATGGACATTGGGAACAAGAGCACCCTCAGCATGTTTGCCAGTGAAGCCAAACTGAATGGTGCAGTCAAACATGCTGGAGGGAAGGGATGCCATCCAGAGGGACCTTGACAAGCTTGAAAGGTGAGCCAATGCAAACCTCAAAAAGTTCAACAAACTTAAGTGCAAGGTCCTACACTTGGCTCAGGGCAATCCCAGACACACCCGCAGGTGGGGCAGAGAAGTAATCAAGAGCAGCCCTGTGGACAAAGATTTAGGGGTGATAGCTGATGAAAAACTCAACATGGGCCAGCACCATACACTTACAGCCCAGAAAGACAAATGCATTCCAGGCTGCATCCAAAGGAGTGTGGCCAGCAGATTAGAGGTGATTCTGCTCTGCTCTTGAGACCCACCTGGAATCACCCACCTGGTGTACAGTTCCCAACATAAGGACATGAAACTGCAGGACAAAGTCCAGAGGGGGGCCATGAGGTTGGTAAGAGGACTGGAGCATGTCCACTACAAAAGCTGAGAAAGTTGGGACTCTGCAGCCTGGAGAAGAGACCTCATAGCAACCTTCCAGTATCTGAAAGGGACCTGCAGGGAAGCTGGAGATGTCCCAACCCAGGCAGTGTTCTAGGCCAGGTTGGATAAGGCCTTGAGCAACCTGGTCTAGTGGGAGGTGTTCCTTTCTATGGCAGCAGGGAGTGGGACTAGATTTTAAATCCGTTCAAAATTATTTTAAGGCCCTTCCAAGCACTTAAGATTCTATGCTTTTATGGTATCTTTCTCACAGGGACTATACAAAAGTTAGAACTGGGAAGATGGAGGTTCGTGTTAGTATTCATATTCAAAGATGTGCCAAAGCAAATGCTTTGAGCTTTAGAGGAGACAAACAAAAATGTTTATGCTTACGTCTAAAAAAGAGAGCCTTATCCACATGACTGATCTCTCTAATTTGAACTAACTGAAAACTGTTTACCTGAAAATCAACTATTCACAAAAAAAAANAAAAAAAAAAAAAGAAAAAAATTACCTAAAAATCAAATATCTGAAAATCAAGAGTTAAACAATGATGAATGTACATGGAACATCATGCTTCACTAAGGAAGAAGAAAGTCTTTCCTTTAGTGACCTGTGGCTGAAGACAAGAGGAAAACCCAAATTTACTAGTCTGTGAAGGAGCACACCAATTCTCAGAGTGGAACACAAGACTTAAAGCAATGCCAGATCATACAGTGCAATAGATGCAGTGCAATAGTGCAAAAGATGGGCAGTTTCATGGTGCATAACACTGTCTATTGTCTATGCCAGTCTTCCAAAGGCTGAAGACACATCCATGTTCATGTGGCATGTGTGTTTAATTAAACTGCTGGCTGCTCCACAGGCAAGGAACAAACACTTGACTGTTGGCTTTCACAGGCTACCCTAGCAATTCTGGGGTCTGGGCAAGGGCTCCCCCTCAGGTACAGCCTGATGGCCAAGCCATGGTAGAAAAGACTGGGAAACATTTGGATTCACCCTGCAAGCTGTATCTGGCCTGCACAGAGTGGCTTTGAGTGCCCCCTGTTGAAAGCAGCAGGCAGGTACCAGCAGATGCTGGTGTCAGCCAGGCAAAGCACTCTCATGGTAACTATCGCTTTAAATAGTGCTTTGAGTAGCTATCCCATGCTAAATAATATAAATATACCATAACATGAACAGTCAAACTGATTAACTTGGCTGTTTGTTGCTACTGCTCTAATTTCACCTTTAGGTGCCTAGAAATTTTTTTGCCTAAAAGGAAAGGAAAGCAAATTTAAGCTTACTCTATTGAAGGAATGAAAAAGTTAATTCTTTCCTTGCAGCAATCACCCATTTCTAGAACAACATTCTTCTCTTATAACCCAGTGTCTTAGTCCTTACATAATTTTTATACCAATGTGTTTGCAAATTGCTATAGTGTGTTTTTAAATTGTAGTTTTTATCATCACAGGAATTAGCATAGGTGATATTTTAAGTAGTATTCTCTTAAATTCCTTCCTCATATGAAAACATCTCAGAGTATTTTTCCTTACTGAGGAAAAACTGACTAGTCTAGGAGAGGAAATAAGTTTAGTTCCATCCTTGGGAAAATCACATCAAAGTAGTGTCAGTGATTTTTATTTTCATGCTGTATTTCTCAACCATACTTCAAAATTATTTTTATGAGTTAGATTTCCACAATTAAAAGCTGTATTTACACATTACACATTTGGAAATACAGAGGTTAGTCTGAAGTAGATTTTCCTCTTTTCAATCAGAGGTTTCTCTAATTTCATAAAAGGTAAAAGACGGAAAACTATCATAGCATACACAGAAGCAACATTTTGTGATTTTTTTTTTTAATTGTAGTTTCCAACTGATGATCATGAAACCAATGGATTTTGGTAGCTTACTTTATGCCAAAGCAGTTCTTACATAATAATTATGTAATCAGAAACAAAATAAGGTGTTGTTCTATTTTTTAATTCCAGAAATTAAAAGAAACTGAAAGCAATTTTCATACTCTTCAAGTTGAAGCACCAAAAGAAAATATCCAGCATGTAGTATCAAGCTTCAGAGAGAGGTATTTGACACTTTGCATAGATCCAATCTAATTAATTATTGTATTTCAATTTAGATAGAAGACCATCCATGTACTACTCAAATGAAGGATGTTACAAAATTCACCGGTGCAAGAGAACAATGAATGGCTCATTTCCATTCATAGCTCTGCATGAAAGGCTTTTCTTTAGCGTGAACTTCACTGCAGATAGTACAATGCTATTTTTGTTTAACTTTCTCAATCTCATACTTGGTAAATCACTTCATTCTTCATATTCCAATCCAAATATGAACTGGAAGCATTCATGTAAAAAAGTGGGAAAAAAATATAATGCTTAGGTAGACTACATCACTTCTTTAAAAAGTTCATTACTGTAAAATAAGACAAAACAAAAGCAGGAAAACAATCATCCACCATAGTGTTTTAAAAAACAAACACACAAACAAGTTTACTTTACCTCCATCCTGCTATCACATTTTTTCCTCTGGGAATGGTAACATACCACTAACAAGAAAACTATTTTTTTCCTTCAGTAGGGGAAAAAGTTATTGTCTGTATGGCTTTAAGAGAAGAGAGAACAATGTTTTTTTTAAGTCCTTAGAAGTGACTATAAAGTCATGAATACAAGAATACTTCACCAAGAACACTAAAAACATAAACTACTACTGACTACAAGTATTACTTGTAAATGCAATAGTAATTAAAATAGACTGTTAAAATATACATAACCATCAAATTCTCTAATACAAAAAGCATGAAGTAGGAATTTTAATCAGGAAATAGGAAAATAAGTATCTCCCTTCTCTAATTTTTTTCATACACTGCAAATAGTTACCCATATACAAACATTAAAATACTTGTTAGTTTCTTATAAACTAGCACTTACCTTTTTCTTCCTCATATTATCATTAGACACTTTAAGTAGCCTTCAGCCACCGAGGTTTCCATCCAACACACAATTCCAATAAAGCTCCCCTGTCCTAACTAAAGAAAACAGTCTACAAAGCAGTGACAGCAAAATCCCACGTAGTTAATTGATAACTGGGTTTGGTTGGCTGCTTTTTGGTTTGTTTTCTTTGAGGGGATGAGATTTGGAGAGAATTAAGAGATGAACCAAAACTCCTTGACACAACAGTTTTACTCTAGTTATGCTGAAAACCTTGTGTCACCTTATGATCAGGAGCTTGTGAGTTGATCTGCCCTTATTTATGTATCACAGTAAGGAAATGATTAGCATTGATGATGTCACTGCTTGAATTTTCAGTAGCAGTCTGGAATAAAAGCATACCCAAAGCATTTTCCAGATGCATGGTAACTTACTGTGAATGTGTATTGCCACCTAGAGTGGCAAAGTTATAACTGTAGGCATGGAAGTAATTAAGCCATCCCAGGTACATTAGTTATAATAAAATCCTTCTCTGAGCACAAGTTTTGCTGCAGAAAACACTAAGTCTGTGCAGTCTAAGCCCTCTTACCACAGTTGTGATCAGATGCTTTCACAAAAGAATACATGAATTTCCCCCAATAAATCTACTTTTCTGATTATAACATGCTGACAGGCTGGGTAGTAATTATCTTTGGTTCCACCTGGTACCATATACAGTTGCACACTTTTTACCTTCTTCATGAAGGACCCTACATATTTTCCAAGTACCTATACACAAGCACACTTTTTTAACGTCCACTAAATTCTTGGCCAAGAGGCAAAAAAACCAACCAGTAACTGTCAAAACAGAAAGAAACCTGTAACATTTAGCTGATATACATATTCAAATTACTGTAACGTTGCTGTGCTGAAGATGGAGCTAATGCTGAAAATATTCTTGCCATTGATCTGCTGGCCAACTATACCTGCAATCACAGGCTACTTCATGATCACCTACCATCCATCCCTCACTATTTTTTTTCCCTTTCTCTCTACTACAGTCTACTTACCCAACACACGTTCAGTTGTGTAGCCTGTTTTTCACAGTAGTTCTCTCCTTTCCTGATCTGGACTGAGCTTTAATCTCTTCCCAGAGGTTTATCTATCTTGGGAACCATAAATAGAATGCAGGTCTCCAATAAACACAAATCAGACAACAAAAAAAAGGCCCTTAGTTTAGAATACTGCAAAAAATTTACTAGATGTTGCTCATGTTCCTTTGCTGTTTAAATCTGCTTTGAAACGTATTTAACTCCCACATGTGACTTATTATTGTGCCTGTACCCTTACTGTGCAACTTGCCGATGCAGCACCTGATGAATCTGGGTGTTGTCTAGATGTGGTTACCCCTTATGAGTTCTTAAGCTTGTGACACTGGTTTTTCCTTTTAGAGAGAAATATTTTAGACAATGCCAAACTCCCAGTTAACTATAGAAAATATAATTTCTTTTCCTCTGATATTTAAAACCGTATCAAATTAAAACAGTCAGTATGCACCTACTAAATTGTCTCAAGATGTCTGATGGCATTACTTTATCTTAAAAGAGCACTTTCTTCTCACTAAATATTAATGCATATGCAAATTAAAACATCTTAAGCTTACATATAGTTTATATGCAGCTTTTGAATTACAGGTCTCTAGAAAAATGGAGTCAGAAGCCAAGACCAACAATTTGGTTGTTTAGTGTCACGAGGCACCTGGAGACACTGAGAAATGCCATTTCTTATCATACCTTTTGTCAGCTCTAATGTAAAATCTATAAAATCTATCACTCCCCCTTACTGGCCCAGCCTTTTGTATAACCCAGACTCCCAAGAGTAATTTCAAGTAGTTTTCCAAGGCTTTTAAATTTACCTCTATTTGCAAAGAGATGAATGGAAAAAATTAATCAGCTCAGGAAATGCCCTAAAAGTAGCCATAACATTCCAGCCTGTAACACAGTCCACAACTGGAACAAACCAAGAGGAAAGTACTTGCCTACAGCACAATTGCAAATTAAGTAAACATATGGCTTACAACACACTGTAAGCTTAATTTGTTCTAAAGGACTTATTTATCTTGTTATGGGATAGATCAAACATGTATCTGAAAGACAATAATAAAACATCTTCTGTCCCATGAATAGAGTGGAACGACAGATTTTAATAATAAAATGCAGGCTATTGCTAGGATGTATCTACTGTGAATGAAGCACCAAGCTGATTTTAAATGAGCAGAGTGTGGTGCAAAGATATTAGCTAATCCTGGATCCTGAGAACACTAGATGGTGTGAAATATTATAAATCTGATATATTATAAAATATATGAATAATGTATTATCTAGGGTAAAAACCTCCTAGTTCATATAACCAATCCAAACACCTCAGCAAATAGATCTATTTTTTTTTCTTATAGTAAACATGAAATAGCAGTTTTATAGCCTTCTTGCCAGAAAAGGAGTTTGTTTTTTAAAAAATTTTAAAGTACCCCCTAAGACAAGTTGGTGAATTTGGACTTAAACAAAATGTTAAAACTGTCTGAGAAAAATACGTATTGTCCAGATATATATCCAACTAATCTGACAGAAGGTAGAAGGACATCCAAAGAGGGACTGTGAACTGCTTAAGCCACTAAGTCACCTCCTTTCCCCAGAAGGTATTCAGAGATCTTAACAAGCTAAATGAACAAGCAACAAATACACACTTACGCAAACAGAAAAACTTTCCAAGTGTTTACCAAGAAAGCTGACAAGTTCACTATTTTAAACAAAAAGACCCAATAAATCAACAAAGACACAGAAGCAGCAATGTTATGAAATAAAATTAAGAACTTCACATAGTAACAGTGCCAAAGTTTTCACATACACACAGGCAAAACTTTATTGTCCTTTAGCAAACACATTATTAGAAAAAAATAAAATTCAAAAGTTGTCTTTTTCCATAATGGTTACAAAAAAAATACATTTTCTATCCTTAAAGACGAATCGTATTTGCAAAATGTAAGTATTCCCATACAACTTCAGTCTATTATTAAAGACATGTCTTTCTAATTATACTTCAGTTTGTAAATCAATTACAAATCACAAACATTAACTTCATATTTCACAGCAAAAAAACACTATTTGAAGTAACTTCTGTAAAAACTTTCTGCAAAATTCAGAGTCTCTGCAAAAACTACACCTCATTCAGTAAAGTCTGAAGGAGTCTGTGTGGTCATTTTATATTGCACTAACTTTTCTTGACACAGCTGCCAAAACCTGTCATTCAGATGCTATCAACTGGTTCAGATCAACATCACAAAGATTACGAACAGCAGTTACTTCGTAACCGAAAACACATTAAACTGGCTGCCCTCTGCTGTGCGTAATGTGAAAAAGGCGAAAAAACTTTTCCACAGTGAGAATGTGAAATGTTTCAAAACAGCAGCAGCTTTCAGCAGAAAGCAGCCCCTTTTCCTTCCTCTTCTCTGCCACACTTGATTTTTGGTTTGCATAAAAAAAGGGAATGTTTTGTCCGATTTTGATGGACTCCAATTTTTTGGTTTAGCTATTATACAGAAAAATGAACACATTAGAAATCACTAGAGTTTGTGTGCTTTATGATAAATTCACATGTTAAATATTTCACTTTCAGGTACCACGCTTTTTTTTGTTAAGGACAGGCAAAATGATTTTGCATTTCCTTTCAACATGTAGCATATCCCCATATGTTTTAATTGCATCCCAAAGTTCTAATTTTCTGCATTCTTCTTTTAGTCTGCCTCCATGTCTTCAAGTATTCTTGTCAGACATTGTAGGCTCCTCCTTACTGCACACCTTCAGACAGACAGCTTACTGTTAAGTACCCAACACTGCCTATGCCATCCACTAAGGCAACTCAGATTTGCTTTTAAAGACTTCTCCAAGACAGCATAAGTATGCTTATCATTCACCCAAGGAATAAAACCTGAATCTCAACGGAAACAGGTTTCCTGGGGATAGATGCACAGCTATGGAACAACTGATCAGGTTTCCATTTCAGTGTCTGTGGTGTCAGTCTTTGCAGCAGTTTTAGCGCCCGACAGAGTCTCTTCATCTAGGTTCTGAATATCAGACAAATCAATAGCAGGCAGTGGTGTTCTCCAGTAAAGGAATGAGTTGTATTGACAGAATTCTTCTTCCTCCTTTGAAAAGAGACAAATAAACAAAAAGTTAACAAAACATCAATGTGTATACCAGCAGTAGAAAATTATAAAAATAAACTTTTTATTTGTGAAACTGAAACTAGGAAGAGTTACTCAGCTATTACATATTAACAATTATTTTAATTTTTTAACTAGATCATTATTTACTTTTTTTTAATATACTCGCAAAGAATTATGTAACAGCTTCCATAATTCCATAAATTTCTTAAACTTACGACTTTTGCAGAGAAAAAAAGGTGTAAAACTTGTGCAATTATTGGACTTTGCATACAAAAATGGCTCACTGCTTTTTCTTCTTGTAAGGGTACACAATTTTCATGCACATTTAGACACTGGTATTCAAAAGAATGTATTTAGCTACTTCACAACTCAGAGGGATGATATGTGCAGGATAAATAAAGCATTTTATATATATATATATATATTAAACCACATTCTATTTCTCCTTTACTGTATCCAAATTTTGTATTCAAGAGAGGAAAGCTTAAGAATCACAGAATGTTCTGAGCTGAAAGGGACCCACAAGGATCAGCAAGTGCAGCTCTTAAATGAATGGCCCACATGGGGAGTAAACCCATAACCCTGGCATTATGAGCACCATACTCCAACCTATCTAACTAGGTAGTATCTCAAAAAACCTTGGAGAAACACATCTTCATCTACTCATTTCTTATGGCATCACAATTTTAATTTTTTAAACAATGTCTAGGAGAAAGTGCACTGCCTGTTTATAAACGTCATAATAATCTACAGTGGCCAAGCTGTACGTGTTTCTACGAACATGATACACACCTAGGAAGAGAAATGACCTACATCATTCCTTAGGTCACGAGCATGTGTTTTCTTCTGGTATATAAAAACAGTGAATGCTGACACAAACCTAAAATAATGCATGTCCATATTATATTAGGTTTGCATTTTTCCTAACACACAATTTGATTTTTTTAAATATTTTCCTTCACTGTCTGAGCTGTAACACATGATGAAGTATTTTTAACAAACAAACTGGTAAAATCGTTTTGGTATTTCTCAGATAGCAAAGTGCAGCCTGTGGAAGGTAAAAGCACCACCACAATCCACACACTACCTAAGTCAACTTCAGTGGGCCCCTACAGTGCCACTCTTGAAAAAAAGTTAATGTCTTGTCTGCTGGTTGTGCAACAGAATATAAAAACCAGTAGTATCATCCCTACACCTTCTCAAATAGTGAAAAATAATGCTTTCCCCACTTCCCAAAAGAAAAAGTACATAAAATCACCATACTTCTCATTTAAAGAATACGTTTTTCTATTTGTCACCAAACAGACCTCTCCTGAACTACAATCTGTTGCACTAAGCAACATCTTTCTGCTGCAAAACCTTTGCATGATTTTAAACCTGTAATAATTAAGAGAGGATGAAAGGTGTAGACATTTCATAGCAGTAAGATGGCTCCTTGCCTGCAGACTACTACTAATGTGAATTTCCCCATTGGGAAAGTCTGTCTTCAGAAAATATTCAAGAACAAAAGTTCCCATTAATTGACACCAAAACCAACTAAATGACACCGTGACACAGGAACAAAAGGATTGATTATACTGAAACTGGAAGAAAGCCAAATCAAAAGCAGTTTGGGGCATTCTTGTAAACTGGAAGTTTTGCACTGCACAGCATTAACAACAATTGACAAGTGTGGAGGGGATGGTTTTTCAGCCTGTATTTCAGCCTAGGCAGCATCACCCACTTAGAACTGTGCAGGGCAGGTGGCTAACAAATTCTTTGGGAAAAAACCTCAGGCAGTGCAGTTTCAGAAACTGTCAACTACTTTTACAAATTCTCCCCTGCATAATTTGAACTCCCCTGATATTTTAGTAAGTTTTTGCTCACACTGAGAGTGAAGTACTTAAAATCAGAACCCTGATGCTGAATGCCCTGAATGCTTTGTGTGCATAAAGTAAATGACAGCACTTTAATTTCAAAATAATTGGAGTCTAGGAGTTCATACTCAATTTTGGACTAAGACTACATGCATAACTAATCTCAAGGGCTTTGAGGTTTACGGATCAGCAATATTTCACTGTGAAAATGAAAAAAAAAGCATCAAGAACAAAAGACAGTCACAAATGGTAAACATTTGTACCTAGAAGGTAAAATAAAACATCAGATATTCACCTTCAACTAAATGAGTTTCCACATAGGTTTTGAGTAGAAATTCTATCCAGGTAGGCAACATGTAGCAAGCTCAGAAATACAAAAGCTCAGTTTCTATAGACTAAGTAGGACAATATCTACGGAGTTAGTTTTTCAACTCTAGTTGCAGAAGTGTTCTTGGAAATAAAATTGAAATAATCTTTCTTCTCTGACCAACTGTAACATAATGCTTTAAACTTTAACAAAAACACTGTTAAATTAACAGTATCCTGACCATACTTGTTAATGTAATGAAATACACAAGCCATAAAAAGCAAAGGGATTGTATTTTCAGAAAGGTATAAAAATCATCATAAGAAATATCATTATAGAAGACTTAAAATATACATGTAGGACACACAAAAACTGGATGAAATATCTCTAGCCTGAGTTGTTAACCAAGCTTTACCTTAAAACGAAAACGTTTTTACACAATACTGTACTGAGAATAAACCTGTTAAAAATACACTCCTAGAAAAATATTTCATATAGAGAACTAATCTTTACTGTGTGTAAATTCAAGGGGCTTGTGGTCTTCTAATCACAGCTAAAGTTTACAAAATTATGCCAAATAATGCCATGAGCAAGTGAAAGTTCAGCATTATATCTGTGAGGGGAGTCAAACTGTTCTGCAGAGGTTTGTTCAATTCCTTTAATCACTACGTTTATGAATACATGTGCTCTTTCTTCAAAACTTAAAGAGATGCATGTGTTTAAAATGGCTGTATAATATTCATAGGATGTAGAACTTTTCCTGAATTTCTCCCTGCTTTTGTTTTACCATCCATCATCTATAAACCCCACTAACAAATCAATCAACCAAGAAAACACAAAAAAGCAGAGCTTGAAAAGCCACTGTTTTCTTTACAGATCCGAAGTGGGTGTTGTACTATGAAAGGCATCCAATTCTCAAAATCAGAGTCTACAACTGTCATTCAAAGCCCATCTAACCTGATCAGACTTCCTGCCACTTCTGTAGCACTGACTCTAATTCGGTCTTACAAAATCTGCGTGGGAGGAAAAGTCAGTTTAAGACGTACCAAACTTCTGTGTTTGAAAGGTGTGAAATTTGATCACGATTTTTTTGGGTTGTGTGCGTTTTCTGGGGTCTAATTAAAATTTTCTTTGTATGTATCAAATTTTGTTTTCCGAACTATTGTGTAAAATGCAGCCAAACCCAGGAAGAATAACGCATATTGTTCAAAATTAACAAAAAAAGTTGTTTCAATATTCTCTATTTATTACAACACTGATGCCCTTCCTCAGACCACCGCCTCCGCTAAATCTTTTGGTTAATTTGGTCAAAAGACACCTCTGGCATTGCTATTAAATGTCAAAATACGAAGTTTAGGAGGCTGACGCTGTAGTGAGCCTAACCCTCACACAAACAGAGCAGACACCAGACTAACTTCTGCAAGCTTCCCCCGCATTGCTGGACGGGCGTGAAGCTAAACATAACCTCGCGTAAGGTGGGCAGGCTGTTTCCCATCCATTTCATGGCGCGGAGCGGGGGAAGGAGACGCAAAGTTGGATGATACTCCTTTTGCCTCGAGGAAGACAATAAAGAAATGAACTTTAAGAAGCCTGCGGCCTGGAGGCGCAGATGGGGCTGGGCGGCACACACCGCCGCGCCGCGCCCGGCGAAAGCCCGCCAGCACCCCCGGCGGCCACCCGCGCCTCGCAGTCACGCTTCATCCGCTACAGGCACCGCCCCTCACTTCCTCCCCGCCGACGAGCGCCCCGGGCCCGTCCCGCTCACTTACCTCGGGGGGGGCGGGGGCCCGCTCTTTGCCGCGGCCGCCCGCGCGTCTCTCGGCCGCGCCCGGGGGCGCCGCCGTCCCGCCGCGCTGCCGCCGCCCGCCGCCAGCGTCCCCCGGCTGCGCACGGGGAGCGCCGGGCCCAAGCCGCTTTCCCGGCGGCGCCTCCGCCTCCTCCAGCGGGCGCTTGGGAGCGGCCGGGCCCGCGCAGCCCGGCTCTGCCCGGGAGCGCCGCTCGCCCGCGGACGGCAGCGCCGGCTCGCGCAGCAGCCGCTTCACTGGCACGTGACACATCAGCGGCTCCGCGCGCCGCTTGGCCATGAGGGGCCGCGCGCTGGCGCCTCCGCGGGGTTCGTCTGGGCCCCACCCCCCCCGCCCCGGCGCATGCGCGCCACGCTCGGCGGCGCCGCCGCCGGAGGGCGTGGCCACCCACCGCTCTGCCTGACGGGAGGATCGGACAGGAAGCGCCCCAGCAGGGAAACGCCCACCCGGCCATGAAGGGAGGAGCCAAACACACGAGACATCAAGCTTTACAGCGAGCTTTAATATCCAAAAAACCCAGTCCATTACACACACTGAAAACTGTGGGAAGTGCATACAGAGATATGGCACTTCCCTTTCTTATCACCTTTGCAACCAACTTCAGAATATTAACACATTAAAAAAAATACAGGACATTTTACATTTATCAAACTCAATTTAAAGAAGTTTTACACTGAAGATTATGCAGCATTTAATTTTACACCTGTTACCATGTACAGTTTCATAGTGACATAAACAGTCTCAGCTGACAAACACCTTGAGCATTTCTCCCTGCATATAAAACTAAATAAAACAATGATCAAATTCTATAATACCTACACAATTATCCCTGTGCATTACAGTACAAGTGGCAGAGAATTCTAAGAACTCATAAATGGGACTGCAGGTAAAACACTACTAACAGCTCATTCACAAGATTATTTTGCTTCCAACTCTTAATATGACTGTTGCAATTTAAAAGCAGAATGCTCTGGAAAAAAACCCAGCATCTTCTAGATCACAAATAAAAGCACATCACTGTATTATACCATATGTAAAAACATTTTCAGAAAACATACAAAAATGGCACCTGTGACAACATGGAGTGGCAAAGAAAAAAACCACCAGAACACAGGATATTGACACTCAACCATAAATAAAGAGTTCCGTTGCTTATTTTTGAAAAACAAAACACCACATTTCAAGTTACAGACTGCGTAAGGGGCAGCAACTGGGTAGTATTACAGATGGATATGCTACTCAGCATCAGCTTAACTGACATTCACCTAATCTTTGTCTTATTTCAAGAAGCTTGAAAATCAAGTAAATTACCAATCATATTCTACCTAAGAGAAAAAAAGCAGCTTGAAAACAAAGAATAACATATTTTCTCAAAAATTAAATGGTATAGTAAGGAAACTAAAGCATGTGGGTTTTTTTTCTTTTAGTCACACAAGGACTTTCATTTTTAAATTATCTGTTGAATAGCAGTGTTTCATCCTTAAACACATCTTCCTTGGACCAGAGCAGAACTTTGACAGTTCATGCATTTTTAAAAATAGAGTTCAAAGAAGAGTAGTTTAAGCCAAACTCAAACACTTCTGTAGACCAAAAGCCTCTGTTTTCAATCAGGATTCTAAGCAGAAATGGGCAAAATACTGAAACATATACAAGCATGTGCTCTCTTATGCGGTGTTGAAATTATTAAAAAATAAGTTTGATTTCCCTCCTCGCAAATTTTCAGTTAAGGAATAAAGGCACAAATTTCTGGCCTTGATTAGAAAAATTGAAAAGCCAGTAACAGATCTATTGAACATATGTGATTAGGACATCACCATGAAAGACAGGACAAAAAATAATCAGAAACAAACAAGCTACTGATCAGTGTTCTTATAGCCAAATATGAAAAAAAATTCAGCCCTCATCATAATGGTTTTGTATTTTAAACATATTTTTGAAAATGCATCCAAATGGCACTTAAGGTAATCAATATATCACAAGAACAAAATACCTAACATGACGCCTCATCTCAGACTAATGACTGTTAATTGAAGTTTTTCCCATGTACTTAACTTCAAAGTGACACGAGACTGTATGTGACATGACAGCCACTTGTATAGTATTGTGACTCATAGTTTAAATATTCACCTAACCCACATTTGTTAGGAAAAACCCACACATTAGTAGGAGGAACCAAGAAGTTACAAGGCTAAAGTTTCTGAAGTTACAAGGAAATTGTATATCATTTGGGCTGCATATCCTGGCTCAGGTGGAAGTAATTAGGTTATAACACATATCTACATGTAACTGCACTGTTCTGACAGGTATTTTTATGTTGTACTACCTACACATGGCATGGATAACTCAGCTATATTTATGAACTTTAAAAGTTCTGGCTTAAACAGTAAGAAGATGACTCAAAATCAGTGTATTTCAAAAAGGCAAAGTATCTAATACATTTCAGCTCCAACACTAAGATCAATCAAGAGTGGTGTTTTCCTGAACTCAGGTTAACATACTTCTACTCTGTGATATTCTGCTTTTTCTTCACTCAGTATTTTGTTTCCATGTAATATTTCAAATTTTCTACAGGTTCTGGTTTTTGATTAAACCTTTAACAGTGGTACAGGCAAAGATCAGAATTCATATAATAACCTATTTCACTTCACAGAAAATACCCTATTTCAGTTTTACAAAAAATGCTCTAACAGTTCTAATTTTATCTGTCAATAATGATTTTACCACTTCCCAACCATTTCAGACTCCATAATTTAAGTATACATTTACAAATACTTCTCTAAAAGTGACACAGCTAGTACAGTAAACACCTCCATGCATTCCTAATATCATCAAGTAGAAAAAAAGCACTATAAATATATGAAAAATGGGGCAGCATTAGCAGAGAATTAGCCTAGTTATGGCAAACATTAAGTTTTGTTCTCAAGAAAACACTTCTGCTTTTATATTTTATGCATTCCAAAGCACAAAGACAGTGCATGTGAACATTTAATCTTTCACAAGTGTATTATGAATATGCATCGCATAGTATATGTGTGAATAGCAACAGAGATATTAAGAAAATAGACACTATCTATATCCTCTTAGGAACAAGAAGGCACCACTGATTTGAGGTTGTGTCCATATATCACCAGTTGATTTTATACTCATTTCTAGCTTTCAAGACAACATTTATTTCTAATTAACCTATTCAGACCACTACTGTTCTGGTTTTCTCACCACAAACAACACACATTCATAGTAGTATTTCATCATGGAGAGTTCATTCACAGTGTAAGTTGACAGTACAGATTCTTTCTCCACCTGAAAATAAAGCAGCATTTTTCAAGAACGCTTCTGGACAGGAACTATACAAGAAAATGCTATATGGTTATTAAATTATGAGGCTCATCTATACACTTATAAGAAAAGCAGGTAATTTTTAAGATATACAATATACTCCCAGAAGTCATCAATATATGCCATTATACTGAATTAAATTTATGGTGGTTTATTCAAAGCAGTTTGTCTGATTCGTAACAATACTCCTTACTGCAAACTACAGTACCTTCTTACCTCTATATGGAATCCATATTGCAGGATAACGTTTTTTATATCCTCATAGCTTAATTCTATGGAAAGTTCATTTCCCAAGTTTTCAAAATGGTAAAGGAGAGGACCTAAAGTACAAAGATACAACAGAAATGGCTATCAAAAAGACAAAATACGTGTTAAAAATCAAAAGTACATACTGATAGTGCAACAAACACTTATATTCAGATTCACGTATTCTAAAATGGGAAAGGTTCCCTGCCCAGGGACAGTTGGAACTAGACAATATTTAAGATCCCTTCCAAGCCAAACCATTCTAGATTCTGTAAGTACTGACAAAAGAACATATTGCTATTAGTTGAATATGATTCTTATAATGAATTTCAGAATCAACAGAAAATGAAAACTAATTTCTTTAGCTTTTATTATTTGCAACATTTCCAACCAGATTTTGTTTTCTGTATCTTAAAATTTCTTCAGTCAAGCATGGCTGCTGTCTCTATAGCTCAGAATATAAGTCTGCCTAGCAGCTCTGCTAGAGCTCTGACTGGCTGGGACTGAGAGAATGACCGATTGACCAGTGACTGACCAATTTTTACTATGCATAATGTTTAATGCCTGTGTCTTGTCTAGCATTCCTTCACCATGGAAGACTCCAATCAAATCTCATTCCCAAAACTTCTGCTTCGCAGCAGAGTACCACTTAGACATTGGAAAAAAACCAAAAAAACCAAGGATGTATTTTAAAGTTCTGTTTTCTCAGAAAAATACCAAAAACAACACAGAATACTACATTTGTCATAAAAACAAACATTTGAAGCATGAATGCAAAATCTGCCGCTGGCAAGATTTACTTGCCTATTTAAAAATACTGTAAAAAATAAGTCAAAAAGAGCAGCTGGTCACACTTGCCTACATTTATCCATATTCCTCCAGGCTTTAGTATTTTCCATATAGTATCAATATAATCAATAACATTATGTGCTGTATCTATGAAAAAGCAAGTTGCTACGCAGTCCCACGTATCTGCATGAAAAGAGGAAAGTATACAGAGATTAGTTTCAATGCTTTTAATCCTATAAAAGTTCGTCATTTAAGCCTGGTATTTGTTGATACCATCAGAATCACCTTCAACTAACAGTAGCTGAAGGCTCAGAATTTTCTTTGCAAGTAAATAAAGTATTTTAATTTACATTGGAAATTCTTAACTTTGGGTTTATTTGACTTGTATTCACGTGTCTGTATGTACACATATACACACTACAATATTACATATACATAGCACTTATTCACTTAACAAAACTGTTCATACATTATATAAAATTGTTATATACTGTAAAATATAAATGTTTTAACACATTTTATATAAACGAAGGCCCTAGTGTGCTATTACTCACCTGTCCTATGAATTTCATTATGACAACTGCTAAAAATACAACTGCAAAAATCCCCAGTCATTTTAGGCCTCCCTAGTTAGTATATGGAACAGTACAGGTCTGCACACTAGTAACTACTAGTAACTACTTTCACAAGTAACTTAGCTTTAAAACATTTTACTGTGTTTGAATATCTCCCCAGCTGTTTTTAACTAGACAATTCAACAAGCAGGAGTTTTTGAAGTCTACCTTTTAAAGCATGAGCCTCCCTGTTTTTTTTCTAAACAGGTATTCTTGAAATAGCAAAAGTTGTAAGTTCTGTAAATAAAAAAACATTAGGAGTCTTTATTTATGCCAGTCTTGGATGTTCTATTGTTAAAGACAGAATCTTCAGAAGATTAAGCAGCTGTGGGGAAGGCTCCTGTAAGATCTGTCAGACAAGGAGGTGTCCACATTTCCTATAACTAGAAGAAAAGAAAAGCTAATTTGAATAGACCTATTGATACAGCTGGAGAAATATTCTGAGTAAGAGAATCTTGCTACAGCTAGTTCTTTACACTTAATACTGGTAGATACACTTCCATTCTCTTCATAATCTGTCCCAAATACTCTGAAAGCATGTGAAGTTACATGGATAGCCTAGAAGTTTGCATTTACTCACTGCACTCAGAATAAATTTCCTGAAAATCCCCTGCTGTCATAGAGAAGTTTGAACCAGAAGGAAGACTGTGAGGATCAACATCTGGGAAATAAATTGGTCGTATCTGATCAGCAGATCTTCTGTTATTGCTAAATTGATGAATCCAGGGATAAAGCTTACATGAATTAATTTGAGAGCATCTGCAAAATACAAAAACCAGCAAAATCTGTTTCAACTAACTGCTTATCTATAATCTAGAAATATACAGAATAAAGTTCTTGTAACAGCTCCACATTTAACACTTTGAACTGCCCATAATAATGAACTGATCAAGAAACTAATTTTAATCTGACACAAAAATCACTACCACAATGTAACTGCCTTAGTTTTAGAATTTTATTTTATGACTTCTTACAATTTTCTCCAACTTATTTTTCTGCTGAGAAGAAAACACATATGTTTACTTTGTAAGATTAATTAAATTTATGCTTTCCTATATTCCATAAAGATGAGATTTGCTGGATCATCTCTCTTCCTATTAAAAAAACAGCAGCAAAAAACAAACAAACAAAAAAACAAACAAGCAAACAAAACCTAGTAACATTACTTCCCTGATTTTTTTTGGAAACTTTCTAGACTTTAGTGAACCATAACTATAGGAAGTTTTGAAGCATAGCTAAACAAAAGCATTTTTCAGATGATAACTGAAAAGATGCTTTAAAAATCAAAAATATAAACAAGCACCATTTTGCAAAGCATAATAACAGTAATTTTAAGTTTGTAGTCATTTGAAGTTTGTAACACCTTTCCACAAGATTTGCAATTGTACTAGGTAAACATGTTGTTGTAAAACAGAGTTTCTGGACAAACATGACTAACTAAATCAACTCATTTTAAAAAGTGATAAAATGCAGCATTTAAGTGTAACAGCAACCTTTTCCCACCATACTGTAAAATTAGTTTGTAAATAAAAAATGAAAAAAAAATTTCTTTCAAAGACAACAGAGAACGTATCTGTGCCACAAAATACATTTCATCAAGTACTTCATAAACTGCAAGCAATCTATTGAGTTATAGACGGTGCAGTCTTTTGGCTGGTGATTAGAATATATTTGTGATAAAGCATTTGAAATAATATGTTACATTCTCCATGTCATATCTCTATTTCACTTTATCAGTTAAAAACTAAAACTTGAGCAGCAAGTTCATCAATTATACAGCATTCAACTACTTTCTTGATATATAAATATCAGATAGATGCAACTGGTTAAAAAAAGCAAATCCAAAACCAAACAACGAAAAAGCCCCCTAACCACAACAACAGCAATTGAAAAAAAAAATCAGAAAGGAGTTCATGTTCGCATAGGCTTTGAACCAGTTCCAAGTTAACATAAAACAGCAATCTCTCTTCATATACAAACTTGAAAACCTCCATTTCTAGTTTCAACAATTTTTACTTCAAAACCAAGTACTCCAGTCCTTGGCAATTCCATTCTTACAAAAAAAGATGTGTACTATGCATTCTATTATAAAAATCTAACATGTAAGTGTGACACACTTCATTATTTTCCATTAGGGTGGGGTATTCACTCTTCAACATTCAGCTGAAAAGACAGTTTTGAAAAACTGGGTAGCTCAAATCTCACTTCTCACCACTGGAATACAGATAAAATATAACCGTTTTCATCCTAAGGCATTCATGGACATGCAACACACACAACTAGCTAGTAGTGTCCTCCAAGTATCAATATTTATCTAAAATTATATTCTTTCCAGAAAGTAAAGAAGAAAAACACACCATGTAAGAACCGTATGTGTACACGGGAAAGCAGAATTTCCCATACAAGGACCAAAGCAGCCTTGGGCTCTGCAGTTTAACCAGTATAGGGACACTTTGTTCTCAAATTAGTTTCCTCAACAGAGTAACAATCTTTAAATAATTTCAGATATTTACAGTGACCACAGTAACACTGTGACACACACTCTAAATACCATACCATGCAACTTTATCCACTGTAACATAAATTCATGATTTCGGAGATACAAAAGGTTTTTTTAAAATGTGTGAAAATCAGCGAATACCACTTTGCACACAGAAACATTAAGCCAGTGTACCACATCTAGGAGCCTAATGTAGCAATGCTTGACATTCAAAACAGTACTTCGTCTTCCTAAATATAAACCACCATCAGAGAAACAAGGTAAAGCTGTAAGCTGTAAAAATGTAAGCATATATGAGCAAAATGCTTTTATCAACTAAAACCAAGTATAAATTAAATTGAGACTATAGTTAAAAACTAATTGCCAATTTTTTTTTCTGACCACTCTTCTTTAGATTTTATCTTCAGCTTTTATTGGTCATTGCTGTTTCTTCCAGTTTCAGAAAAGGAAATGTGCATTTCAGAAGGCTAACCATGAACAGCCACTTGAGACTAAACTGAAAGAATCTTCAACTCCCTAAAACCTTTGTAACAGAGACATCAAGCCCAGAATTACATCTGTCAGAAAGGAATGCTTGGACTTAACTGAATTGACTGCTGCTCAGTCATGCTAGCAGTATTCTCTTCCATGCTAACAACTTGCCCAGCAAAGATGAAGATTACTGCAGTTGCACAACACTCAAATTTGTTGTCCAAAATCTCATACTGTTAGCAAGTTAAATGCATATATACCTCTTTGCTAAATATCCTACATAAACAGAAAACATTACAGGAGCATTAGATGCTAAAATTGCTACCATTAGTAAACATGAATCTTTATGATTATTTCACATATGGGCAAAGACTCTTTATTTAAGGAAGCATGTCATCAGAGGGTAGGGGTGAAGTTAACTAACCTCAATGACACCTGACCAGTGCACCAAAATGAGAGAAATAAATGCTTTTATGCTGCTTTGAAGTTCCAAAGCATGAGAGGAATATGGCTTCCTTTTAGTAGCTAAAAGGCATCAGTCAGAACAATTGATACACAATTTCACCACCAAATGAGTCACTTGAGAATAATGCAGGAAAAAAAGAAAAATGAACCTCCAGTAAACATCTATTATCATCACATGGAGCACTACTGCTACGTGCAGTGGACATCATGCAGTGTTTTCCCCTTGTTTTTGAACAGTAAGCTGTATGAGATGCAAGAGCATCACAGTGCACTGTGGACAATCAGTCTATAAAAAGGTCTCCAAAACAATTATGGTAATACAGAAAAAAAAGCCAAGAGTTTAGGTATTTTCAGCAAAAGAGTATAATTTCAAATTGATAAACTGTCAAATTCTGCCTCTGTGAACTTGGCACTAACCCCCTCCCAAAAAAAAAACAGACTCCAAACTTCTTTCAATACTTGCCCACTTGTAGCTTTCCCACTCTCTTTCTTAAAAGAATAGTTTCATGTGCTGCCTTTTTTCTTCTCTAACAAGGTCGTTTTGAAAACAATAATTCCAATGCAAGTAGCAGAATATCAAATACAGAAATTTTAAGTAAAACCTGTAACATGAAATTTACTACATTTAAATTTATTTTCTGAGCATGATTGTGGAACTATTAACTCTTAGCCTTTCGCTTAGCACACTTCAATGACTGTTTTTCGTGTTAAAATTTTAGTATGGAATGTGATATTTTTTTTTAAACCAGATATCCTCTGTTAATAATCACCACCACTAAATACCATTTATTTAGGTCACATTTACTAGCCCACATTCAGTAACAGTAAGATAGGTGTCCGTTTTACAGAAACAGGTGAAATAATGTGAAATAAATCATAAAATCTAATCAATATTTTGCAGAAAATCTGTTGTAGAATTTAGAGATTTTAAATCTCAAAACTTAACTTGAAAGCCATGCTTCCTGTGATTTTAATGACTCTGATACAATATTTCCTTCCCTGTTTATCCCTAAGACCTTTTTCCTTAAAGCACTCTAAAAAGTGAGTATATGTGCTCACTTTTATATATATAGTATATATTGTAGTATGACTTAAAAATCTATTCTTGTGAGATGTATATAATATTCAGACTTCTGTAATTTATAATTTTGCCTCTCTAGGTTTTATTCAGCAAGTAAAACATAAGCTATATACCTGTTGAGTACAAAGTTAGAAGAAAAGAGCATAAAGAGGCTCCATTCATTTCCTTGGCAAGCATAACCGAGCATAGCTATTTCCCACGCCAATCTACCTAGCCCAGCACCAGGTACCAGGATATTAACTTTGGAGAAATCCCTGCAACAGAACAAAAATAATAGTTAAGTCTTTATCTGATACCCTTAACACAACTTAGAGGTCCAGCCAAACATTTTTCCCACCATATACTTAGATACTATATTATGTCTCCTGTATGACTTTACTTTTAAATGGAAACTGAGCCTGTTCTCATCAGATTGGTTAATTGTACAGTCAAAATAATTCACAGAAATTACTCAAAAGAACATACACAATCTTCATTCAGAATACTGAGCATAACTGCTATATACAATTTGTTTTCCTTAAAAGTTCTAGAGTTATCCAGCCAAAAATTTCTCAGGTGAATTGAAGAGTATTATCATATAGCACAATGTATTTTTCTTATTATCATATAGCACAATGTATTTTTCTTTAAGCCCTACTGATAATCGGAAAGCATTCTAGACATATCTTTTGTTACCTGGCAAGAAAAAAAAAAACAAAACCCCAAGTATTTTGACACGAGAAATGAAAACATAAAATCTCCACAATCTGATGAACAATTCAGAATATAAAAACCTTAAAGTAGTGACTGTTCAGCAATGGTGGGCTCTTCATATGCTGCTCACTGCTCACTGGTTTCCCCAAAGTACTCTAAGTGACATATTTCCTAACTCAATGTACATTGCAGCTCTCTAACCATCTACCCATAACCAGGCATCATGCTGAAGACAACCAGAAAACATCCTGCAGCATGTTCATTGAAATACCTAGAAAAAAATCTTTCCCAAGTGCAGCAACTAACAAACAGAACTAAGAATCCCAAAATTTGCTCTTCTTTGAGGCAGAAAAAGGCAATACACACATACACTAACCATCACACTTCCACCACAATGCAATCAAGCCGGCACTCAAAACAGAAACCACTCCCATGCCAAACTGAAGATACTTAATCTAAAAAATATTTTTTCAGTTTCCATCCATAAACAAGACTTTAAAAGTTCACAATTTCATAGACCAGAGTATGAATATTCATACACCTCCCCACTGTTTTGCGTATCATCTTCAGAAACAAAAAATACACCTACCAATTTATATGCAAGTACATGAAGGAGGCCACAATCAGCAATACCAAAGCATAAAAGTCACCAAAGACAAAACCTTTAACTAAGTAAAAATTCAGAATGCCAAAAAGAGTTCAACAGAGTAAGGATGCTGCACAAGCATGAAGATGATTAAAAGGGTTACATAAATCCTAAAAGCTGTACATTTCTGAATACTATTACCCAGAACCAAAAGGAACTATTATTCCTTTCTAAAGGCCACACAATCTAACAAAGCAGTTTTAACAGTGCCTTTTGAGTTTTGATTTGATGATCTAGTTAGTGAAGTCTCTGAAATGGAAAATCATTCCTTTCATTTCCATTTCACCATCCATCCAGCCTCTTTTTCTGACTTAACAAGAAGCTGGAAGTGAAGACTTTGTTATTACTTAACAGCACTCCTGTGAAGCAACGGCTCTCATTACCTCTCTTCTACAAGGGAAACCAGAAGAAAGCTAGCATAAAATCCTACTGAAAAAAAAAAAAACAACCAAACTTCAGGAGAAAACTACATGTTCAATATGAAATTTTTGAAGTTAGGGAACCAGGAGAAGGAAGAAGAAAATGTGCTTTCTGGTAACAGCTAGAAAAGCTTCTATCTTACAGCTCTTCCTATTCATACTGGTACACTGTTAATCCAAATGGATTTTATAACCTAATCTATTTCTCCATTTCTTTACAATTTCACTTAATTTATGAAATATTTAGACTACCTCTACACAGAATTTAGCTCCCCCATGTGGACACTTCTATAATGAACGGGATGATAAACCATAAACCACTTTCAAGATTACAACACATTGATTAGAAGAAGAGTGTTTCTTAAAGCAGCCTGGTAGCTAATAGATATGCAGGTATGTTCACATCTTGAAATCTGCACCTTTATGCACCCTGAAACAAATTAAAGCCTCTAACAGTCAAGTGAGTTGATTTTAAGTTGCCTGTAGTTGTCTTGAATCTTTTCATTCACAATATAAAGTTTTTGTACTTCTAAACTAATTTCCCCAGTTCTCTCTTAGAATCTAGCCTTCTATTCTCTTTTTCTAGTGTAGACTTAACTACACTTTTGTTTGGACCTTTATTAAGGGATTAAAGTCTGGAAATTTATTAGCAAATTAATTTCTATCTCTACTCTTCATATAAGTTGCTGGAGAATGCATCCGGCCACCAACTTCATTTCAGCAAAGAGCACAGCAAATAGAACACAGTATCATCAAATCTCAGTCCACTAACATTGACCCCAACCTTCCAAGAGCATATTTTTGAATTTATAGTTCAAGAAATTATGTATGTGGCAAACTTACTGCATAATAAGTAGTGACTGTTGATAGTGTCTCCTAATTAGAAAAAAATTGTGTAATATCTTTTTCAAGACTTGAAAATGACCTGTTTGTGACAAACTGTTAATGAATTACGTTGAATTTTGAATCCTTATAATAGCTAAAAATCTTTAATTGCACAGAAATGGCTTTTTTAATGGCTACAATCCTTTCAGGGGCTAGAAAAAACAGCTTTTTTCTGGTGGTTATGTGATTACAGCAGTTACAAAGTTAACTTAAAAAAAAAACCCAACAACTGTGGTAACATAGTAACCCAACGTGACTGGAAAGTAAAACTAGCCTTGAACCAGCCAACAAGGACAGGATTTGTAAGACACACATCTAGCAGCGGTTAGGAACACAAATGAGTATCCAATAAGTAGCCACTGAATACCTGGGGGCCAAGAGGAAGTAGCATCAGCCTATTAATTTGACAAGTATGGGGAAAACTGCTGGCCAAGCAGCAGAGAAAAGGGCTGCACTGTACTATTCAGCTCAACTTTTTTAACTGCAGTTAAAAAAGGTAGTGGAGAAATACCAGAAAACTAATCTGTCATGCCCTTTTCACAATGCACATTTCAGCGTGATATATTTTCAGTTTTAGAAGACTATTCATATTAATAAAGATTTTACCTTTTTTTAAAGATGCTATTTTTAAAAGGGGGAAATTAAACATGATAAAAATGGAGGCTTATTTCATATCAATTGTGTTGTAATAAAAAGTAATGGTGCTGAAGGGGTAAACATGCTCAACAAAAGGAAAAATGAGAGTGTCTGATCAAACACAAAATGTACTCCTTTGCATAAACTAAACACTGCAGTTCAATTAATAAATACATATTTCACACTGAGATGAGGGCTTCTGGTCAGTGGAAATATCAGCATAGGAACACACTGTGGGACTCCTCTCCTAGTCTTTATGAGGTCTGTAAATTTAGATCATAAACAGACCCAATTCTTAGTATCCCATATTTTGTTATTTTACTTCCATCAAATTGTCAGTGATTTTTTTTAGAAGACGAATGCTAAACAGCACAATCATTTGAAGAGCAATTCTCCAAATTTGGCAGCTGATTTTTATATACTTTCATTAAAGTGCTGCAAAGCACTCAGTGATGCAGTAACACTGACAAAATATTTGCTCTCAAATCCAATGTTTAAAGCCAAGTTTAGGCTAAGTACAAAGACCTGCAAGGACAGATGTCTTTCATATAAAGTCAAATAAAATTCAAACAAAGCAGAAATTTCAACTCCACCATAAATGTGACTGAGCACACTGAAGAAATATAGTCAAGCTTGGGCTCAGAACTAAAAAGCAGTTTACCATATTAAAAGGAAACTAAGCTCTGGTGATTCCTTTTGCGGTGTTCTTTCAGCATCTTGGAAAATACACTGCTGGACAGCATGACACAGATGAATTTCAAGTTATGGCTCATTCTATAGGCCTAGTTTATGAAAAAACTGGAAGAAGCACCTAAGTATATTGGTTTTGGCCATGGAATGATAACTAACAAAAAACCCTAATTATTTCATAGATTTCTCTGGGACAATAAGTTGATTTTTACATCATTTCACACAAGCAGGAAGAATGAAATTCTTTCACTAGAAGTGAAAGGAAACCAAGATGATTGAAAACAAGGGAAATCAAAAACACCTTATGATACTTCCCTATAAACATGCTTCAATAAATACACTGATAAAGAAATAAAAATCTATCCACATTTTACTATTTTCTCCTACAGCAAGTAGGTTCATTCTAATCCAAGTAATCCAAGACATTCAAATATTACAGAGCTCCTGCAAGCTGAAACACTAATTCCAACATGAATTATGAATAATGCAAGAAATCTGTAAGTTCTTCAGGAAGAGCTGATCTCATGGAATTTACTTAAAACTGCTTTTTTGACTCTGCTAACAGATTCTGTGTTAAGGTGCTAAGCAGAAAGAGGCAGGAACAGGTTTTGCCATCTGATTTATTTTTAGATGACAGCCTCATCAGAAGACTAGGCTGAAACACAGAATAATACATGCTAAGAATAAGTAGCACCTACTAAATAACTATTCTGATTTACAGCTGCTTTCAACCATTGCTTGTGCTACTTCTGCTTCCCAAAGAGCAAGTATATACAACACTTCACTGCTTTTCATGCTGTTTACTCAACAACTGAACCCATACACATCAGTCTTGCAAACTGCAACACTATGAGGTGTGCATGCACAGAGTGAAACATACCTGAGTAGTTTCAAAAATTTAAACTCCATTTTCACATGATTCCAATGCATGGAATTAATAATGTCAACAAATTATGTTAAGTAGAAACTGAATGGACCATTCCACTGGGTATTACAAATTTGATGAGTACTGCAATTCCTTTTACAAAGTAAAAAGTGACTGGCACTGACAGTTTCAAATTTAAAATATTTATCATTTTCAACACAAAAAACATTTAGATAAAGTAGTTTTCATTTCACTTTCACCCAGTAGTTTTTCTCTAGCACTTTCATTTCATCCTTTCAGGAGACTTCAGTGCCCTGTGCTACAAAAAGAAACTCTAAAGGACAGCAAAGCTGCATTCTGAGGCTGACCTACAGGCTGTTTTCTTTCACACATGGGAGTGCACGGTCAGTCCTCCCCCGCTATAAACAACAGACAGAATAACTCACTGTGGTTAGTTCAGTCAATCCCTTCAAACTGAAACAACTTCTCCACTACAAAATCACTGAATCATAGAACTGCCAAGCTAGAACAGACCTGTCAGGGTAAGAGTCCAGCTCCTGGCCCTATGCAGAACACTCCCAAGAGTCAAACCATGTGCCTAAAAATATTGCCCGAACACTTCCAGAACTCAGACAGGCTTGGTGCTCCCTGAAGAGCCTGTTCCAGTGCTCAACAACACTCTGGGTGAAGAATTTTTTCCTGGCATCTAACCTAAACCTCCCCTGACTCAGCTGTATGTCATTCCCTCAGGTCCTGTCACTGAAGAGTGAAGAGTTTGTATAAAATTTGTATAAGTTTTATACAAACAGACTGGCCAGCTAGCCAACCCTGCCAAGGAAGTTACTTCTTGGACAAGGGTGAAGTGGCACTGCCAGCTAAGCTTGATAGTACATGACTCTGCTTCTCACCTCAAAAAGGTATGTACACCTAACCAGGAGAGCCTTCAGTCACCAGGAAAAATGAGTGAGCTAACACAGTAGCTAACAATACGTGAGCAGAGAAAACGTTTTACCTAAGTGCTACAACAGCTCCACAATGACAATTTAAGTAATAAACATTTTAGAAATTTTAAAAAATGCTGTTTGACAAACTCAAACTTGTAGTAGAGATGTTTGATCCTACAGCAATGTACTGAGATTTCAGCAGAGACAAAGCAAAACTCAAATGGTACTTCAGAGCTACCACAATAGGGACCAATGCTCTGTCACATTAGTTTTGTTTGACAACAGCTATCAGAATTCCCTATAAAGAAGCACAAACCTGTCAGCTTCAGATTCACCCCATTTGTTACCAACTGTTGCTTCCTAATATCAATTGAAGGTTTTGAGTTCATTGATGAAAAATGTAAAAGTCAAGATTTTCCAGCCTCAGCCATGAATCTCTTACAATTTGACATAAGCTACCTCTCCCATAAACAAAATCCATTAACATACAAGAGAAAAAGCTGAATTGTTACTTTGGAAATTAGAATGATTTCTTGCAAAACCAACCATGAGCTTTCCTACAGACCTACACATCAGAGGTGTACCTGCAGTATTTAATTCATTTCTTATGTTTTGTAGGGCACTATCAGCACTAGAAAAATTACAGACAGTTCACCTGCAGATAGAACATTTTTAAAGGTGTAAGTAACTTTAGGTAAGTCAGTTCAAGGCAAAATAGAAACCATCTACACTCCATGTTCTCCCACCACAAACAGTCTTTACTAATAAAACTAAACAATGGCTAGTGGAAGAGAATTTTCAAATTCACACAAGACCATTATTAACAATTACTAAGAAAGAAAAAAATACCACAATAATACCCTGCTATATCATACCTAAGTTGTGGCCTGCTACCTTTATAAATAAAAATTCTCAAATTTTCCCACTGCAAGACTACTAAGTTTAAACTAAAATGTACTTTAAGATGACTGGGTCAATTAATTGAGAGAACCAACAAACATGGAATTCTTATAGCCCTATAACTTTCTGGGACTTTACCAGTATCCTTCTACCTAAATTACTTAAAAATCCTACATCAATGACTATTTTGGTACTGTTAACAAGCCAATACTTACAAAACAACCCTCACACATGCAACTAGGTTTTTTTAAGAATTAACTTAGAACAGCTGTCTGAAACCAAGGTTAGAATTCACTATTTTCAGAGCAAATTCTTAGTGCAATTAAGTGCAACTGGAGTAGAGGTTAAGTCTTCCTCCTTCCACAATGAAGAGCCAAAGACTTACTTCCTGCTGTCACAAAGGCCTTCCTTTCACCTGCAGCAGATACAACCTGAGAATCCACTAACCTGCAAGCTTTACCTCACTAAGCACAACTGAGTTAACTTGCTGAAGTCTCTTACTTGAAAGATTTACATATATTGTTACACCCAGCTGCAGAACAACAAAAATTGTAACTGGTTTACCTGGTATTATTTATACTCTTTTCCAACATCTTGTATTAGAAACAAAAACTTTCTTGATTGAAAAATAAATTCCACTGAGTTCATAAAAAAATCTCTACTTTTGAAACAAAGCTTTTCATTACTCCATAAATTCTGTTTCAGATTTGTGCAACAGTGTAAGTCCACATAAATACAAGTTTTAAGACACTATTACCATCTTTCTTTTGGAAAGTTCTTTATAATTTCATTAATAATTGGCTGGTAGCAGGAATCCCTCTCAGACTTTCCCTCTTCACTCCAGTCTCTCACAAATTGTTTCAATGTGGACTTTAACTTATCCATGTCAAATGTTGAAGCTGGCGTGATCTTCCCGCTTCCCTGAATAAAGTGGAGAGAAAAAAAGTTAGTGGAAAACATACCAAGTATCTGGAGTCTTGGGAAGGAAAGCAAATTATGAAGAGAAAAAAAGCCATACTGTAAGAACTGCTGGGAGTATCAACTGACAAAGTACTTCCCTTTCACTCCTGGGACCCAGGCTTAAATCCACCTTAATATCCTATACAAACTGAGTTTGCTGGCCTCTCTTTGGCATTCAAAAGTCCAGTCTCCACATCAAAAAACCAATACATAGCAAAGCACAATTGGTAGTCCTTACTCAGGAAAGGATCAGGGCTTAGCCAGTGCAGAGGCTGAACTGCTTACCCTGAAAAATGGATGCCTTTAGATACTGATAAGGCAAAACTGAGAAGCTTATATTAGAGCTGCCCATTACTGTATCTTGCCTGTATCCAAGGAGGACTTCATTTTCCATCTCTGTCAGTCCTTTAAGTCTTGGTGTCATTTTTTTTGATAGAAAATAGGTCAAGTAGTAAAATGTGTTTACAAATAACAACATTAAAAATACTTACAATCTAGAATTGCAACCAATTTACAATGTTGTAACATATAAGAACCTACAGTAAGACAGACAATATCACTTATATTCTACATAGTTAACAGAAAAAATAACTTTAAAATGTAACCAGGGTAAAGCTAGAACTCTGGAGTGAAAACAATGATTTGCCAGATTCACAGTTTTTTTATAATAATTTGCCAGATTCACAGTTAGTTTTCATAAGGGTAACTAACAGAACTAATGACAAGCAGCTTCATTAAGCATCAGCTTTGCAAAATGTGAAAGACAAGAGCAAAAAGTGTGAGCAAACAAGAAACGATAAAACAAGGAAGGCGAAAGAAAAGAAAGTTGGAGGTATGAGATATTAAAAACAAATGTAGAAAATCTCAAAGCATACAAAATTTTTGAGCAAGAAGAAAGTCCATTTTAACATACATCTTCTCCGTATTCCTTATTTTCAAACATATGAACACAGTCATTCACAATGGTTTGTAGTATTTCTTGATTATGATCAATGCACTTCCGAATCTTGTCAAGGTGAGGAAGAAATTGAGGAAGAAGATTCTGTTGGTTAGCTGGAAGAGACTTAAACTGCCTCTCTGTTCTGTTCACTCGTTCATGCATACTCGTTCTAAAAAGCAAAAGTTTTATATATTTAGAAACAATATACAAACATGTAAATAATTCACTCTAAGCCGTTTCAATTACAATTATTCATCTTTTTTATACATAGAAAGTGACCAGACTTTGTAGTTCTTTACCAGAGAACAAGTTTTCTAGAATTTTGATGAACAAGTTGTCTAGAATTTTTTAGGGAAAAAAAAAATTTCAGCTCCAGTTCTACATTATCACTCTATTTAACACATTCCTGTGGACTCTTCCTTCCTCCTTACCATTTCGTCATCAACCACTCATCCGGAGCAGGAAATCAGTACCTTAACACATGGGTCTATGAAATTTAACAAACAACCATCTCCCAAGTTTGTTTCACAAATCCAATTTAAGTTGAATTAATTTGAATGAAGTGGTAAGGTGTGGTTACAGAAATAACAAGATGTGGAGTGGCAATTGGGATCCTCAAAATCCATTCCTTTCAAGAGAACTTGTGAAAGTCTCAGATGGACCATACCAGAGTTCTGGCAGCCGCATTAAGGTACTAAGCTGCCTTTTCACAGCATATTCTTCATAAGTACTGTGAACATGATCATGTAACTGATGAAAGCTAAAAATAATTTTCCACTCCTCCAGGATAAAAGTTTCATTAAAATGGTGACTCTTCTGAAATTTTGCTAGATTTGATTTCTGTCTAAACTGACAGAAGTATAGTCACTAAGCACAGTCATGATGGCTCTAGAGAGACAATTCTGTAAAAGATATTCACCCTTTGACCATCAAATTATTTCAGCTAGTCGAGTCATACTAAAGTTTCCCAAGTCTTGTGTCAATTTACAGCAGCACAAAGCTGAAAAAATTAGCCATTATGAGAGACAGCTGCAATTGCTGCCACTTTAGTTACAACCTCATTCTGGAAATGTGACCAAGTAATATCTTATTCACATGTTACTGAGAAGGGCTTGTTCACTGCAATAGCTACACTGGTTTAAAATTACATTCATGGACAAGAAACAAGAGAAAAAATAAACTAGTGCTCTACATAAAGCATATTAGCTTAGCTCAACAACATCTTCCTGAAAGTTTTATCAGCAAAAAAACCCTTTGAACCTCATTCTCCACGCTTTTATGCTAAATTACAACCATCTACCAGAACGAATAAATCACTGAATTCAGAAAAACTACAAATAACAAAGTTATCTTTGTTTATGTTTAGAAGACAAGAACAAAATCTGGACTCATCTGAAAGTGTATTACTGTCTTATTCATACAGATGTTTCCAAGTCAACTGGAAATATCTATATGAATGAAGAAAAATTCCATTTATTAAGTACCAAAATATGTAATTTAACCTAAATTTCTAATTATTTCTTTGAGACAGAGGTATTTTCATTGAATTTCTGTACTGGAAATTTGAGTCACATTCTCTTCTTATGTTTTTACTGAAACAAGTATTGGAAAGCAGCCCAAAGCCACAGTTCAGCAAAAGGCTGAGAAAGATATTCCCAGCTTCTAAGACCTGAGGGTACAATTATACCACTAATATGAATATATTACAGGTTGGAATTACATTAGTCACAAATGGTAACTGGGTTACTAATTAGGTCTTTAATATGTGCAAACTGAATTAGAGAATTCACTTTGGAAGAGACATCAAGAGAGTCATTCAGACCAACCTCCCGCTCAAACACTCATCCTGGAAGACAAATGAAATGAAACTCAAACAGAAGAAATTTTATAAATATCACCCACTCCTACCAAGAACCTCACTACCACGTACACATTATGTTTCTGCTACACAAACAAGGGTCCAGCACATAGTAATGAGCCACATGATGGGGCTTCGTTAGCTGAAGTACAAACCTGCTTCCCAAACCCAGAAACAGGAATTTGTTTACCAAAACACTGAAGAGGACCGGACTTTTCCAGCCAGGCTCCGCTACCTTGCAATGTGAGTTGCCTCCTCGTCTACTAAACGGATTCAGTTCTAGAACTGGGTGTCTCCAGCACAGCTGGCTCATTCCTATGGAGCCAGCAAATCCTCTTCTGACAGAACACACGTTATTAAAAACGGCATCCATTACCCCTAGCAATAGGTCTTATATCTTCTGCAAAGTAAAATGTCTTTCAAGAACTACCACCCATAATCGAAATACCACACTGCAGTTCTCCGACAGCAGGAGATACTATTGTTTTGAAGGCTTTACAGTATCTTACAACATTCTATCTCCTAAGTGACCTCAAGACACCCTTTTTAGGTTCGATACTTTCTTTTATGCTTTCGAACAGACAGACATCAGGGCGACTTTGCACGTACTCCGAAAGGAAAGTGGTGCAGAAACCCCTTTCTGACTCGGGGCTCGGCACCCCGCCGCCGGCACAGTGCTGCGCACGGAGCGCAGACCGGGACGCGGCCGTACCAAGAGGGCCCTGCTCCGGGGCTGCTGCGAACCCTCCGGAGGCTGCTCGGGACCGGAGGGACCCCGCACGGCCCCACGCCCAGGCGGTAGGCCTCAATTACCCGTAATATCGGAACGCGTTGATGATCCTCCGAAAATGTTCCCGCTCCAGACGTTCCTCCTCCTCCACCGCTCTGGCCGATGTCATGGTCAGCGCTCTCGGCTCTAGAGGCTGCCGCCTCCGCCGCTCGTCGCTCAGCCGCGCCGCCCGTTCCGCCTCGGCCTCCGCGCCCATACCGCTCGTGCTCTCTCCCGACCACGGCAGCTGCTCCTGCTCCTCCTCGCGGCCTCGCCGCAACCCCCTGCGCATCACCTTGGCGGGCGGCTCCCTCTCGCCCTGGGGACGCGGCCTTGGCAGCGGCGCTTTCCGGGAGACGGCGCACGTGGCCGACATACCCCCCGCCCTCCTGCGCCCGCGGGCACAGCCGGTGCGCACGCGCACCACCACCCTTCCGGCGCGCGCCCGCAGCCCCGCGCAGGAGGGTATCGCGAGAGGAGGGCGGGGCGAGAGGGCAGCGCCGGGCTTGCGCACCGGGCTGGCGGAGACCTGCGGTGCCGCGCCGGTGTTACAGGGAGCGGGAGCGGAGCCCCGTCCGCTCTCCCGAGCCGGCGTCACAGGGACTGGGAGCAGTACTCTGGCAGAGCGCTCCGCGCTTCCGAGCCGTTTGGTGTCAGGGGCCGTGGTCTGTGGCGCGGTTCCCATCCCCGCTGTGTGAAGCGGCACGACGGGGTCGCCGATGGCCCCGGCGGCGCTGCAACACCTCAGGCGTACCGGGGGAGGATGCACAGCTGCCGGGCTCCTCGGGGGTAGCCAGGCACGTGAAATACCGGCTCAACAATCAAACTCCGACCCTCCGCCCGGCTGCCGGCTCCAAGGGGGGGTTAGGTATACATCCAGCCCCGCTGGCAGGCAGCCGGGACAGCGAGGTCATTGTGCTGAAAAGAAGCACTGCTTCACTTCAAGACGCATTTCCTGGGAGGATGGGCAAGGAGCCACTGTGGGGAGGGAAAAGCAAGGTGTCTAACACTACACGAGTCACTAAACACTAGATTTCCCCCCACAACAACAGACTTCGGCCTGGATGATGGGCACATCCTTCTCCACCTGACAAAACTTGTTTGACCAGGTGCAGACACCATGTCATGCAGCAAGTCACACCATACGCCTTTCCACCGTGCTTTGAGAAGAGGTGGTTGATACAAGACTACCGTATTTGTAAGGGCCCATCCCCTCAGTCTTAAAAACTTAAAAACACTACCATACGTCCTGCATGTCTAAAGACAGGGGCAGCTATTCAGTAATCCACGTAATGCAACAGGAATAGGAAAGGTTTTTGGCATACTAACTTCCTCTCTGTGGAAGTAGGAGCATCAGCTTCCTAAAATAAATACTTTCACTTTACTCTCACACTGCTCCTGCTCTCTTGTAACTACAGTAACTGACCAGGCAGTGAATGGACACTGGACAATGTTCAACGACAATGCCAGAAAGAAACCAAAGACATACCCAGTTTGATGGACAGAAGATTCATTCTTCCCAAGTGGGTATATAAATTAAGAGACGCCTTATGTGTGACAAAACCAACATCTGAATCGATACATAGTCTAAACATAAATTTAGCTTTTAGATTTGAAGGTTAGAGTGGGAACCATAAGCTCTGAGAGATAAAAAGTTTGCTCCTACTATATCAGTGTTTATGACTTGTCATATTCTGTTATTTTAACATCACTTTCTAAATATCAAACTAGACATATACTTGTATTTCTGTTCTTACATAAAAGCCATTAGCCTTTTATCACCACCACCACCTCTATCACTCTACATTTCTGAATATATACAAGACACTTAGCAAAGCTTGCTTTCAGCTGTGACAGCCTGAAAGTGCTGCCAGCAGATGACACCACTTGCAGAAAGTTACCTATTCTTCACTAAAGAACCACAGCCTTCTATCATGCAGGTCTCCCCAACCACTTCACAGCTAGCACAGCCCTGGCAATCAAAAGGCATTCACCAAGAGCAAACCAGATTTTTTTTTTTCCATTAAGGGCTGTACCACCTTCAAACCAAATGGATTCCGCCAACACACCAAGGTACAGGCCAGCTCTGTAAGCTTTTATAATGGCATCTGAAACACTTTATCTACCAAACAGACTCAGAAAAGTTCATTACCTTTTGTGGCTGAGTTGCTGCAGCAACTGCCAAGAGCACACAATTTTGGCACACCAGGTGAGCCTGGTCAGTTTCTACAGTCCATCCATGATATATCACTGCTTGCTTCTTTACTACTTCTTATGAGTGAAGTGTCAATGAATTTTCTGGATCCCTTTTGAACTTGCTGGTACTGTCTGCCACCTTTGGCATTACATCTCAGAAGGTCAGTGTTTGTTGCATAAAGTATCATCTCCATCCCTGTGAAATATCACCCTAATATAAATTAGTCAATCTGTTTCAAATGAGGAAGTGCCCCTAGACTAGTATTTGTGAAATATGGTGAATACTAGTTTTGTTTCCACTTGACTCACAGCTTTCAAGATGTTGTAAACCGTGGCCCATTTTCCCCTTGGTCTTCTCTCAACAGTGAGTGGTCCCACCATTTTCAGTGTTTCCTTGCACAGCAGCTTCTCCATCCCCTTGACATTTAGTTGCCCTTCTTTTAACTCTACTATGGACTCTCTCTAAATGCAGAAGCTATAACTGCCCAGCTCTGAAAACATGGGTCCTGGTCTTAACACAGGAGCCAAGTCAGACCATCTGTTTTGTTTGGAGGAAAAAAAAAATGATGCAGCTCCAAACTGTGGCATGGTTACAGAAGAACTGTGGAAGATCTATGCCCTGAGCTCTTATTACAAATTGCTGATGCACAAGTTCAGTGCCATGTATATTCCAATAATGATTTACACCACAAATGCCTAGATCCGTATTGGAGCTCATCTACCATTTTTCCCTATAGGAAGATCTGATAAAACTGAGCTCCTTGCCACAGCACCAATGTTGGACTACTTTAGAATCAAGTCAGGTGATACCACTGTTCATTCCATTCCCTCTTCTGCATCACCACGCAGAGCAGATGGAAGTGGGAGACTGGCCCTGTGTGAGGGACCCCACTCTGGAGCAGCAGACGACTGTGAAGAGGAAGGAGCAACACAATCCCCATCCGGCTGGGCTGCTGGGAGACAGGAGGTAGAGCATTTGTGTGGCAAGTCAAGACCAGGAAGAAGGGAGGGGTGGAGGGGAAGGTGTTCTATGATTTGTTCTTAAGTCTCATTATTTCTGATTTTATTGGCAGTAAATGAAAATAATTTCCCCAAACCACATCTGTTTTGACTGTATGTGAGTAACTGCTGAGTGATCATCCTGTCCTTATCTTGATGCACGAATCAAGATGCAAATCCATTGCATTTTTTCCCTTCTCCTGTTGAGGCGGGGGAACTGACAGTTTTGGTGGCTAGCCAAGGTCAGCCCACCACAACCATTCCATGCATTAGCTAATCTCTTGCAGTTGTACCCTTTCCAAAGGGAAATAAAAACAAAAATACAGTTTAAAGTCAGACAGTCCATCACAGCATATCAACGAATGCAAGATGAAGTATTTTTAGTCCAAAATAATAATATAAAATTATATTTGGAAGCATTTTGTTTTAAACACAGCTAAACACAGCTGTAATCTGACAACATTTTTCTCTTATACACAGATTTAGGACTTTCACAATAAAGTGCTACATTTCAATCACTGACTAGTGCAGCTGTCACATATCAAGTAATATAATCCATCCTTTCCTTTCCATGTCTGTAGTTTTATTTTTGTTTCAGCTGATAAAAATGTAACCTCTTGTATAGAAAATATAAGAGTTAAGAAATTACTTATTCAGCAACAAAATATGATTTGATTTCCCAATTTTCTAGTTTGCATAAATATATATATACAAATTTTATAGCAAAGCTTTCACACTTGTTTAGCGTTCCTGCCTTCTGAACATTTAATTCACAACATTTCAGTTTCATTTCACTTTCAATGTGTGTTACAAATATTAATAACAATTATTTCTTCCTTCCTTCTCCCTGAAGCATGGGATTACTATCAATTGTCTGTGCCATCTGTGCCAGTCCATGTCTGCACAATATATGTACTATACCTTGTTAATAATTTATCTCCATTCTCTAAATCTTACTTCCCCATCTTTTACCGACAATCTGAGTCCTCTTTAGGCTTGTTTTCATTTTCTCAACATCTATTTCCAACTGCTCTAAACAATACACAACACAAAAATTACTGTGCTAACACCAGCGAGGTATTTAGCAAGTCTAAATAAGTTTAGCTGTGATTCAATCAAGTTACTGAATAAGAAGCATAACAACTTACATAAACTTACACAGCTAGTTCCTCTAAGCATATTTATCAGTGATTATAAGGTCCTAAAAATGTTATAGTCACTGTCATCCCTATATGATCATTTCAAATTGCAATCATCCATGTTCAGATATGCTTATTAATCCAAGAAGTGCATCTTTATGGTGTAGTTTTGTGCACAAAAATCTTAATTTCTTTAAAATGTACACATTCAATCAGATTTGAAGCTCAGCCAAAGCAGGACTGATTACAGGAATTTTAAAGAATACACTGTTCATACTCCTAAATGGAGTCTCTGTCTCCATATCCAAGAGAGAATTGATAATTACTTACAAAAACTCTTGTGTTATATGAAGTAGCATTATGGTCATACAGAGCATTTGCTCAGTTGGCTGGCTTGCCATGTAAGACGGTCTTGGTGTTTTCAATTGGTATCAAATGGAATCCAGGCTTTCTACATTATCATGCTGTGACCTGATGATCTAAAATAAATACAGAGTACATATCTAACCTGTAGTGTTTGCAAGTGACATCACTGTACATTAGAAACCAACACATTTCTTTTCATTGATATTTTATCCCATATTCCTTCTCTTTCCCATTTTTTTTTTATTTTATCACTAACGAACAGTGGATTCAACTATGATCTTAGAACGCCTCATTTCAAGGAACTCAAGGAATTCAGTTTTAACTGAAATTGACTCAGAGTGATGAGAAAACATGGTACTGTAGCACATAAAGAAATATAGATCTATAAAATTCTTGTAGTATTTTCAAATAAAAATGTTTTAAATAAAACAAGCTTCTCATTAACACGGAATGGGAGAGATATATAGATTCAGTTTCCAAACATTACTTACTTTCTTCCCTCAGCTTGTTTAATTCTTTTATTATATCACTGTACACATACGATAAAAGCTCCTCTTGGGATTTCGTTCCATCCAAATAATCTGAGGAAGAAAAAAAAAAGTGTTCATGAGTTCTATGCCAGCTATCTGTAATGGCGATTAGCACAGTTTCCAGTATTCCAATAGATGCCATCAGAAGAGAAGAAAAAAATAAAAACCAAGAACAGCACCTCCCCTTTTCCTCTTCCCCAAACTTGTTTTACATGTTAAAAAAAACACAACATAATGGAAAAGTATTCTAGTTAATAATTCATTTACAATTTTTTGTTGTACAAAAGTTTCCATAAGCATAATGGTAATTATGTGAGGACAGCGGAGCAATGGAATAATTTGGCAAAAAAGGTTTCTCAGTTTCAGCCTTTGAGCAAGTTCTGGAAGAGCACTGCAGTTTTATTCTTACTGCACAGCAAGAAGCAGTGTGCTAATGATGAAGTAGCCACCCAATTTCCTTTCCCTCTGGCCCCCACTCCAGATGCAGGTAGTCCAAGAGCTGTGTAAGTATGAACATCACACAAACTTGCAGCACTGCCCCAACAGCTGGCCCAGCTTTGACACTTCTCATGCAGAACTGGTGACTGTAGTATGGACAGTCAGCACGTAGAAAGGATCTTCAAGACTTAACCAGGATTTCAGTTTTGTTCTGAAGAACTCTGCCAGTACATCAGCTATCGTCTCAGAAGCTTTTTTTTAGACATGTGTGTTATCTTAACAAGTTATCTTGTTAAATGGACTTAATTAGTGATCAGAACATTTCTATTTTTTAACTTCCTAATTTTCATTATTAAACTAAGCAAACGAAATCCCTACAGGCTTGAAATATAAGCCAACAGAAATGTCAAAACCTAAGTGTCACAAAAACACTTGAAGAAAATTTTGTCCAATTTAAAAAAGAATCCCACAATTCAACAAAAACTGCACATGTGCCACACTTACGCATTTTGTAAGTTTAAAATTAAGGATAGCGTACCAACTTGCATACTTGCATTCTCTTCCAATTCATTTTTATATTTCAAATACATAGGCCACACATGTCCATCGAAGTATCCTGGCGTATCTGCTGGCTGATAGACTCTGGTGCTATAAAAAAATATACATACGTGTTCCCACATAAGTTTTCCCCTAGCATTAGCTGGTTAAATAACAGCTTATATCCAAAATAATAAAAACAAAAAAAGAAAGGCCAGCTGTATTTCTGTTGGAGCCAAGGAGGCTCCTTTGTTTTGGTTTTTTTTCTTTCTTTGTAATTCAATTTGCGATATGAACTTCTGCTGTCTTTTGCTATCTCACCTATTTCTGCCAATCAAACCACATTTAAGATAACATAAAAGTCTGGGGGTTTTAATTGTAAAAGGTGTTACAGATAAATTAAAACAGTATTGACACTACTACCAAAATAGGGTACTTTTTCTCTTTTTATTAGGTATACAGATTTCTCAAGCTTTAAATGACTAGTTGTTCAGTCTAGACTCTTCCCTTCTAGACACGAAAGCCTTAGGTGAGTCTAGTGAGAAACCAAGAAAGTGGTATCAACCAAAGCCAGTTGAATACAGGATTTCTTCCCTCAGCCAGCAGATTTTGACTTGGTGCACATATATTATTCCAAGCACACAGTATTGCTCCAAGTTTAGAGGCAAGTCAGACACTGGCTCAATAATCTAGTTTAGATCCATGGTAAAATTAATGGACAGTCTAAACAAAACCGTACACTAAACCCACACATAAACAACATTACTCTAAGAATAATCATCAGTTAACTGTATTTAACCAAGAATAAGAGTGCTTAGTATTTTTTTTAACCATTTCTCATTTTAAACATGCTTTTACTCAAATATGCAATTAGTAATTAGATGATTTATCAGGACAACAAATTCTTCTTTTAGTGTTTGTAAAGCACTTAATAGTTTAATAACCATGTGCTCTGAAGTAAAAACCAACCTCAAACTAACAGAGGATAGATGACCATAATAGCTTATATTTTGCAAGCACTGAAGAAAAGCCAGTACAAAAAGGACCACTTCAGTTCATGGGGTGCAGTGACTCTTTTTAAACAGTAAGTCAATAATCTTACCTCCTTCTCCTTTTGCACTCTTCATAAGGAAGGGTCAAAAAGTATCTTCTGTTCCATAGTTTATTAAGTGGCCTAAAATAATAACATATTTAGTTCCCTCTTCCATTTTAGGGTAGCTTTTAATTTAGGTTACATATTGTTGCTTACTCATAATTGTAAAGGAGAAAGCCTTCAACAATTAAAATATAAACGTTTTTCAGATTGTCACATGTTTTCTGTGGTTCTTCTGTCACAACACCTGAGCTTGCTGGGCTTTTCATCCAATTGTGAATACTTGTCACCATTTCATCCATATAGAGGGCATCAAGTACTAGATGAAAACAAAGTTAAAAATCCCTTAAAAACAAAGAATAAAAGAAAAAGAAAAAAAAAGAATCCTCAAGTGCCCCTCCCCTACACTAATCAGTATGAATCAAATAATCTACATACAAATTTAAACAAAGGGGAACGGGACTACCCCAAAGATTGTATCTGTAGTTCTGTATTTGCCATTGATGATATCCTGAAACCAAAGCTTGCACCAGGACTGGGGTATTTCTGTTGGGTGTAGTCTCTCAGAACTTTATGGCATCTAACATTGTCTGAACTTAATTCACAGCTTTTCACTTCATGACAGAAACTTCAGGGACTGCTCTCCACTTTCACAAAACTTGTAAAAATTTATTGACCCTGAGACCTCCACGTTTCTGTCAATTGTCAGAGGGGGGAGTAGACACTCAGCATTTTTTTGCTTTGGGTGTTTATAAGGTTCATTAGGTGGACATAGAGAGAGTTAAAGGAGCATGGTGTAAAAGGAAACCAGCACAATGTAATGCCTGGTTTTGTCTGTAGACACACAGAAATATATTGAGGAAGTACTGAATGACAGAAATAAGGCAGCTTTTGGATACTGTAACAGCAAACACATTTTAGAGAGCTTTTAAGAGCAGCATTAAACTTGTATATTTGAATAAGAATGCCCAATTTATCCCTCTAGTTTCACATTCCATTTACATGAAGCCTAGAAGCTGAGCCAAAGACTACATAGCTGGTAATCACCAGTTTTCAGGTATAACTGAAGGGTCTGACCAATATTCTCATCAATACATTTTGTAACCACAAAGTATCAACAGAGATTAGCTACTAACCAAGCAACTGTTTACAAGTAGATATGACCTGGCCTAAAGTGGATCTGCATTTAGACATCTCTAAGAATAAACAGCATTCATCATGAATGTAAAAATACATGTTCTTTATGTGAGATCTGACATGAAGTAAAGGTGTCAGGATAGACCCAAGTTTTGACTGACTTGGAAAACCCAATAGTGATATCCCACGAGTTCACTAGCAAAAGCGGGGGAAAAAAAGGGCCATTACCAAGCAACGAGATTAAGCTTGTGCCAGTACTGCAAAACAAGACTTTTACCCGAACAGTACCATTTGCTACTAAACCAGACACAAGTGAAGAAACAGAGGAAAGATTCAAAAGAGAAAAGGTAGGGTCAAACACTAGCTTGAGCTATTTACTAGTTAAGCAAGTTTTCTTAAATTGAATGAAACTAAGAGAATGATTGCTCTGAAGCAACGACTTGTTTACTGCCTTGCTTGGAAGGGAAGAGACTGAGAGAATAGGGTGGAAGAAGTGTTGAAGCTCAGCACAACAATTTCAGTCCAATATCCAAAACCAATGCATCAGAACTACTGACCATCATATAGCTTAAATCCACGTTCATCTGTTTCTACTTCAGATTCTGGCTGAAGGGGAAAAAAAATTTAATGTTTTCAAGGTTGCTTCTATGACCATGCTGGAAGATACATACTCTGGTTATAAACATAAGGGTTATACACTTTTGTATCCAATTAGTTACATTTATCTTCAGCATTAAACTGATGTAAACTACTGTTAAAATACACTACAAAAACTTTACTTAATCTAGAACAACAAACACTCTAAATCATATGACTTAAGTTCATTAGAGCTTTACTTGACAAATAAAGAGTTCCTTCACCCTCCTTAACAAACATCCCCAACATCAACACACAAGTTGTTTTGACCAGGGAGACAGAGAACTACTTTTTGTTGTATGGGTGTAGGCTCAAGACAGTATCATTAAACTCACTAGCACAAAGAATCTTGAAAAAATGCATCCATCATACACATGTCTTGTTTTAAAAGAGTGGCAAAGAAGACAGGAAATTTGTTTTAGCCAAGTATATTCAGTGGTTTGGCCACTTAAATTCCAACTATCACAGGGTTCATTTTATGATTCTTATGAAATTAACATTACTTTAAGCAGCACCAATTTTAAAAGTTCATCAATAGGAGAACTGAAAAAAGAAGTGAAATCTACTCAAGCCTACTTTTACCTATCAGGTTTTTCCATTAAAACTTACCTTAAAGAAGTCATCTTGAGAGATTATGTCACAGTTGGGAAGCATATTCTTAAGCTTTTCTGCTAGTGTTGTTTTCCCTCCATTTGTTACACTGTTAAAAAAAATTGAAAAAAGTTCACCAAGGCAAAAACTAATCTTTCAAACATATGTACAAGCTCACACACTATATAGTACCTATGTTTAAAAGATTAGTTTTTGCTCACATTACCATATAGTTACATGCAAAGAAATACAGCTTCCCCCCAAATTTTAGTCATATTAAATGCCCTCTACCTCTAGAATTTTTCTGGCATGTTCCAACAGTTTCCAACAATCAGTACAATAAATCAACCAGTGTCAAGAAAGATGCTACAGACACCTGCACCTGAGGCCTCCAACGGACACAGAACAACTTATCAAGAGTTGCACACTATAAAACTATACAATTATATGTTGCATTTGTAATCCAGTTTCCAAAAAATACATATTCAGAAACAGAAATTGTATCACATCATTCTGAGAAGAAGACTAGTCTTAAGCTGTAGAGGAAATTTAATTTTGTGTAACTTACCCCCCAAGGCCAATAACCAATACTTTCATAGTTTGTTTTCTCCTCAGTTCTTCCTTTTTACTGTCAAAAACAGTGAAAAAAATAAATTCAGGATCAGGAAGGCAACTATGTTATTAAGAAATACCAGTTATACAGATGATTTATTTTCTCTCGTATTTTCCATAATTTTTCTTTTAGCAAAGGTACAGTCAGAATCTCAGTTGCTTGTTCTAATGCTAACAAAAAACCTCAAATATATGTATGCCCCATAAATTCCAATGTATTTTATTTTTGACAGTATTTTAATAATTTGAAAGGAACTCTCTGAGACTCAGTTCTAACAATATTAATATCATACAAGTTCCTAAAGAAAAGCAGGATCACTTGCTCAAGCATTAACTATATAAAAAAAGACTAACTAGGTAAACAGAAGCTGTGGTGACAAACAAAATTATTAGGAAAGAAACAACTGGCATGCTGAGGAGAAAGATGTTTTAAAATTTAATGAAGACCATTAACAAAGAGTATGTTCAAAACCCTTTTGTTTCAAAACCTGCTCTCAGCAATGTAATATTCGCTGTGTAATTCACCACTACCTTTCTGAGGGTAATCACCACAGATCATACAAATCCTCCTCCTGTGTTCCACCACAGATTAATCAGGAAGCATTAAAACTACTGTAAGGGCAGTTTAAGCCATGCTAGCTCACTTAGCATTGAGGACTAGGTAGCACTTCATTTTCCCCTGAAAAGACTGAAGAGTAAACTCTAAAGGTTAATTTGTCCACCCTGTTGCTATCTATCCCTGTTACTGCAACCATATCCCGCCAACTCTGAGGCTCTGACTGCCTGAGAAGACCTTCAGTAGTCAGAGCTGCCAGGAGAAACAATTCTGCCTTGGCCCAGCTCTTTCCCCTGAACTTTCTTGTAGAATGGGTGTTTGTAGAGTACATTGTGACCTACACTGGGAAAATACTGCAACTGAAAAACAGTTCTGCAAAGACAGAGGGGAGTTTGTTTTCAGTTTCACATCAATTTACAACTATTTCACCACAGCAAACACCCTTTTTTCACCTGCTCTATCCTCCTAGGTCACACTTAGGAAGGTCAGACCTATGACACCTAAGACCTGAAAGGACTGAGCAGGAAAAATCCCCTGCCTCTGACAAACAAGTTATCTGTATTCTACTAGAAAAAAGACAGGGCATCAGTATGAAAAAGCCCCACACTCTCTCTGTGAAACTAAGCTTTAGACACATGGGGAGCCTAAAATAATAACATCCTCTTGCAATTGGTGCAACGACTGGAAGTACCACATATTTCATGTATCTGTGATATGAATTTTGCATGTTTTTTAATGTATGGCTATGTTTAAAAAAGAAACAACAAAAGACATATTAACTACTCTAAGCCACCACCTTTATTATGGGCATTGCTTTGCGATGGCGCTGCTTATCTACAGTAGTCGGCATTTGAAGTTTTTTAAGTTAGTAAACACTGTTTTTCTAAGAATATAATAATTTTCAAATTCAGTGATAAGAATGCTTATAGTACTGGCTATCAATGCAAAAAGAGAAGACAGATAATTTGTTCCTAAGAAGTGATGATATTCAGGCTACTTAAAAAATTAAATAAAAAAGCTCTTTCTAAAAATCATCAGTAAAGTTTCTGTTGCAGATTACCCTTTGTCCCACAAAGGACATTATGCAACAAACCAGACAAACACGTTCACCTTTGGACTTTAAGTCATTCTCTATTTGCAAATTAATCCCAGTCCATGACAAAAAAATATCATCATTAAAAAATCACACCAACTCTTCTGCCGCCCTGAGTAATGTGTAAAAAAAAAAAAATTCTAAAGCAAATTTGTCATCAATGCTGCAACACAGAAATCCTAAACTACTCCATCTTGAGCCAATTTGGCTCTTTAAATAGAGCACAAACCCATGACAACACATCACTGCTGTCACGCCGTTTTTCAGGGCATACCGCGGCAAAGCTCCCACGCACGGGGACACCCGAAGGCGCACCCGCACCGGACCCGGACCGGGAACGTCTCTCACAGGTTTGGGCCCACACAGCGGGGCTGGCGGAGGTTCCCGGCCGCGCCTCCACTAGTTGCGGTTCCAACACTTCAGCGCCTCCGAAGTTCGCACTTAACTTCAGCCACGCCGCGAGGGTGCTAAGAGCACATCCTTCCGGCAGCGAAGCTCGGCTCAGGTGGAGCTCCGCCTCCTACCCGCGGTGACGGACCTTTCCGGGGCGCGCCCACCTCCGAGCCGGGCAGCCCCGCGCACACGACGCCCCTGCCCACTGCGAGGATAAGCCCCCTCGCAGCCGCCGGGGCCACCCCCGCCCCTCGGGCCGCCCGGCCCCGGCCCCCGCCCCGCCGCCTGGGCGGCTCCTCCGGCCCGGGGAGAGCGCAGAGGGAAGCGGCGGGGCCTCGCTCGCTGATTGGCCGCGCGCCGCCCGAGGCCGGGGCGGTGCCCGCGGCCGCCGGGGGCGGGGGGGACCCGCCCTTCGTCCCGGCTCCTGCCGCTGCCGCCGCGCTGTGCTCGGGGACTGCCGGTGTTCGCACGGTCGTCTCTCACCACCCACGCCCGGGCAGCCGATCGCCGTCGCGCCGCTCCCCCGTTCGTGCTTACGCCGGCTCCAGCCATGTCCAAGCCGCCACCTAAACCGGCCAAGCCAGGTGAGGGAAGGACAAGAGCGGCCTGGCCCGTCCTCCCCCGTGCGGGGCGCGACGCAGCCCGTTCGTTGCCAGCTGACAGGCGAATGGCTTGGGTTTCGGGTCTGCGCTCTCAAATGGAGCCCGGGTGAGGGTGGGAGTGGGGCAGAGCCGCCCTTCCGTTCCGGACCGCACGGTGATGGCGACAAGGGCTGCCGCTTCCGTGGCTGGAAAGCACCGGGGGGTACCCTCGGGCCCTGTATCCGGCTCGGGAGAAGGTTCGCCAGTGCCCCCGAGTCGGAGCCAGAGCCCGGGGACAGGCTCCCCGTGTCGCCCCGGCCTTCCTCGTCTGCCGCACGGAGCCGCGGTGCCCGGCGATGGCCCTTGGCGTCGTGGCGTGCCCGGCCGGCAGCAGCCGTCCGGGAGCTGCTTGCGTAGCCTGAAATGCACAGGAAACCTTTTACCCTTTTCAGAAACAGAGCTGAAATACTCTGAGGTTTGCCTCGTGATTGCATGGATTGGCAATATATTAACGCATAACATCAGTTTTATAATACAGTCGCGTGCAACATTCTTCATCTTAAAGGATGGAATCCACTGTTTTCCCTTGTGGGACTCCTCTAAGACCCAAACTCTAAATGTGCTCTTTGAAATTCAGGTGTCAATGTACATATCGCCCTTTCTAGTGCATTTAGTCATGGACGTGTAGGGTTTTTTCCTTAGTTTTCTTCAGAAAAATTTACTGCAAAGCTGGTTTTCTAAAAAAATTAATAGCAACCATAGCTTTTTTCTAAAACATTATTGAAAAGCTATTGGAAGTTGCAGTTTTAAATCTTAGAATAGAAGTGTCATTTTTTCAGGTAAATGTCAAAAATTTAACCCTTAACTTTAGGGTTTTGTGGTTTTTTTTAAGTAAGGAATTGATCTGGAAAATTAATGGCTATTTATCATGTTTGTGTATTATGTGTCAGTGTAAAAGCTTAAATTCTTGCTTAGAAATTAAAAATCCCCTGTGATTTTAATTAAATAGATAAGACTAGTTGATGTCTCCCAAAACAGGATTGTCTGATCCCTAAGTATATCTGAATTTCAATTTTTTTTTGCATTTGGAATATTGTCTGAGATGCCAGTGTAAAAAAAAAAAAAAAGCTTAGCCTAATTGAGTATTTTAACAAGACAATGTATGAAACAAGTTTTTAATTTGAAGTCAAGTAAGTGCAGAAACAGTTTTGGCCATTTAAGCCATCAATCTCATTCTGTGTGCAGAAGCAAATCTGCTAAAGCTCTCTGGCTGTAATTTCATTCTCAGAAGAATTTCCTCTGCCCTGTAGTTTGCTAAGCTTCTTTGAAAACAGCTTACTTTAAATGAAAAATACAGTAATGAAAGCATTGCTTTTTGGACCCTTACTGAAAACAATCAGTACTGAGGAAATCTGCAGGCTTCTGAAAGGATGTGGTGTTTCACAGCTGAATATGTGTGAAAAGTGGGATTTTCCAATGAAGTTGATAACTCAGTTTTCTGTTTTTCAAGAAGATAAGTTAAATTTAACCTAAGATTCTTAAGGAGTTAAAGGCTCTAGCCCTGCCTAACTGAGAGGAGCTCTCAGATTGACTCGGGCATGTTCTGTCTGATATGAGGTGTCTCTCTCTAGTTGGGGGTGTACAGCTTGTGGTGTGCTTGATCTGATAAAATGCGGTCTGTCATCAAAAGGACAAGTTCCCTACCCCCACCATCCCTTTCCATTCCATTTAGTTACGTGACAAGCTGATGGTGCTCTAACTTTTTTATGTAAGGTTATTTTTATGTCTATGTAAGGTTATTTTTATGTCAGATGAACTTGCTGAGCTGGTTTACCAGCATGAGTGCTTGACACAGCAATAAGGAAATTTGTAGGAGAAGGAAGACAAAGAAAATAAGATTGTCTTGCTAATGACTTTCAGAGCTGATTAGGGGTAATAAGATTAATTTTTCCAAATCCCTAACTTTTAGAGAGAGAAAATTTTATGGTTTCTGTTGTGTCAGATTTTTTCAAAGTAATTTTCTGAAAGGAATTGCCTTGTAGTGTACTTCAGAATAACTCTGTAGTTGTATGTCTGACTTCTGTATGTTAATATAGAATACAGATAATACACCTTTGATACTGTAATCAAATTTCTTAGGGTTATAGATAGATAGATGTTATTTAAAGACATGAATATAGGAACTGCATGTGGTTATATAGTTTCTACAGCACTGTAAGGCTGTCTCTTTTGGTGGCATTTTGACTGCATTTGCTAGAATGTCTTGGTGCCTTTGGTCAACTGTGTTGATTTTTTTTCACTGATCATTATTAGGTATCAAGTCGATAAGCTGTGTCAGGAAACAGCAATCCTGCTTGCATTGCTGATAAATTACTGCAGTTCAGGACAGACAGAAGAGAAGATATTGGTTGTCTGCTCCTCTGTGTTGGGAAACAAGAAGTGCAGATTGGACAGAGAAGGAAGGAAGTATTTTGGTGGGGGGGGAAGTGAAAATATATAGTGAAATAAATATCCTTTTTAAAGCAGTCTTCACTGCTCAGCTCAGGGATTTCGGACATTATGCTTGGACAGTTCTTTAGAAGTGTGGGGAAAAGAAGAGATGTGAAGGGGGAAGACCAGCTAGCTGTGGCACTGTCAATTTCTTCAGTACAGGAGAGCATTTTTTCTGACAGATTGTTTTTCTGTAAATCCTGTTGCATGCACAGCACATAAGGATTTCAGTTCCAGAGAGATGGTTGTTGACATCAACATATGTTAGATGATTGTGTTTGTGAACACTTGAGCTCGTCTTTTGAGTCTCTAGTAAGTCATGGAATAAGGGGACAAGAGTGTTTATCGAGCCTCTAAAAGTCTTTTAACTTACAGTGTTTTGAGGCTTTTTTTTTAAGAAGTGCTTTGCTTTTCTCATCTAACTCTGTATTATTGTTTTCTAGCTGTAGTTTTTATTTAGACTCACTGTGAAAAATAAAATGGAATGGAGTGGATGTTGAAAATAGCAGAAAAATACTGTTCTGTCAGCGTTATCCAAGAGTAGGGTTTCCCCTCCAGCTTTTAAGAAATCGGTCAATGTCTCAAACAACATTATTTGCAGACTTCATAACATGTTGGATATTAATCCTGTTTACAAAAGTTACGTATTAAGTCCTTTGGATATGTCGAGCTTTAATGGCTTCTGCTTAGTTGTCTGCTCCTTAAGCACTGTGTTCTTGAAGACTGCTGTCTGGTGGTGTCTTTTTGATTAGAGCCTTATACAGTGTTCAGCAAAAGATTTTGGGGAGATGAAAGGAGTGTATTGATATTATTAAAAAACCTTACTTTAATGTTCACAGGAAGGTTTGTTGATCCTGGCCTAGAGTTGACACAACATTTATATTTTATGGAGAAAGATGAGCCTTTGTACTAAGGAAGTTAGAGTTTTATATTACTCCAGTTGAGAGGGGGACAGGAGGAAACATAGGGATTTAACATAAAGGGTTGCTACCTCAAAGCAGTTATGTTGACTTTTCTCCCACTAGTCGTTGTCAGAGTTAAAAGCAGGGTTCTGGACATAAATACTGAGCTTGAATCACAAACGAGTTCGCCTCAATTCTAAAGTGAAGTAGGAGCTGTGACACCATTTACAGGAGCAGAACCACTGGCATTGAGTCACGTGCCCGAGGCCTCAGCAGTAGGCTTAAATTTGACATAAGTGATGGTGGTTTGGGTTTCTTCTGTACTCGAAGAAAGGTTTCTGTTATTTTGGAAGATGTGAGCATGTGAATGTGGGGGGTTACACTGCAGTCATCAGGTCTGAAGGGAGAAAAATATCACAGAAACAATTAAACAGTTCCCAATCTGCTTTCAATATGAATTATAAACTTTCTGACCTCAAACCCTCTTGTTACTGCAAGTTACTGGGTCCTCCAGCAAGCTTCCTGCAAGTGAAGGCATGCTGGTATTAGTAAAAATAAAATTGATAAGAAACAGAAGATTTCAGCATCAGTGGCATTGTGTTTACTTATACCTTCTCTGAGAACATTTTTACTTCTGATTTTCTGTAGCAAAGTGATGTTTGTTTCTTCCATTCCAGATATTAATCAGTGCAGTCCACGATAGTTCCTGGATGCCCCAGTTTGTCATCTAGGCTGGTACCAATCCTATCCTGTCTATCCTTTGCATTCTTTCTAGTATGTTCCTAAAGATGTTACTACATGTTGCTAGGCTTGTTTGCCTTTTTTTTATTTTTAATATGGCCTTCCCCCCTCCCCCACCATGTATTCTCTGTGTTCACTTCCCCTTTTTTATAAGCCTTACTTAGAAGTAGAAGATGGTTCTCTAAATACTGGGGACTCCACCTTTTTCTGTCGCAGTTGTGGCAATCCTTAAATGCTCTGTTGAACTCTGCTGTGTCTGTGAGCAAAGTGCCAAAGTACAAACAGCGCTCCTGTAAAAAGTATTTCCAGTACTTTTGTACCTGTTCGGAGGCCTGTGTGCCAAGCACCTTGTTTTCTAATTCCAAATGCTACAGGCTGGGGGCAGAGAGGCTAGAAAGCTTCCTGGAGGAAAAGGCTCTGAGGGTGCTGGTCAACAGCTGGCTGAACATGAGCCAGCCCAGGTAGCCAAAAAGGCCAGTGGCATCCTGGCCTGCATGAAAAGTGGTGTGGGCAGCAGACAGTAACTGTCCCCCTGTAGTGGGTGCTGGTGAGACTGCACCTTAAGTCTTGTGTCCAGTTCTGGGCCCTGGCTACAAAAAAAGACATCGAGGTGCTGGAGAGAGTCCAGAGAAGGGCAGTGGAGCTGGTGATGGGTCTGGAGACCAGGTGGTACAAGGAGTGGATGAGGGAGCTGAAGTGTTTATCCTGGAGGAAAGGACGCTCAGGGAGACCTTACTGCTTTTTAGGACTATCTGAAGGGAGGTTGTAGCAAGATGGATACTCATTTCTTGTCCCAAGTGACAAGTGCTAGGACAAGAGAAAAGGACCTCAAGTTGTACTGTGGAAGTTTGGATTGGATGTTAAGGAAAACTTCTTCACTGAAAGTGTTTGTCAGGTATTGGAATAGGCTTTGCATATTTTCTCCTTTTGGGCCATCTGATTCAGATAAGGCCTGAAATTAGTTGTTTTCAGTCAAGTTGGTGCTAGAGTAATTGATTCTGAACTGTTTCTGTGCAGCGTTATGGCAGCGAGGAGAAAGATGGCTGATGAGACCCCAGGATTAGCTTGAACCGTATAAGAGACTGATAGATTTGTGGGTTTTTAACTGACTGTGGATGACCATAGTCAATTCTGATTTTCTACAGCACAGAGATCCCTCTGTGTACTGACAGTGCTTTGTTACATGCAGTGAGTAGATTCATCTTGAGTTAGTTATTCTGATTTTCATGGTAGTCTTGAGCTTCTCGGTCTTAATATAGCTAATGAAAAGATGCTGCATCAGGATCAATATTAAGATTGTAATTAGGATTAGTGGCATCTTGTTTGAGTCAGTGAGATTTGATGATGGCTCTCTATGGCAGATGCTGACGAAAGACTCGTATCAGTCCCCTGGGGCCGAGCCTTGGTAGTTCCTGTGAACATTGAGTTACTGCCATCATTATTTTGTTTAAAATATGTCTGTTTTGAACCAAGGAGTGTGTTGTGCTGTTTTTTGTTTGAGGATGTAATATTAATTGACAACTAATGAAATTTCATTATCTCCCCTTTGGTGCTGAAATTTCAGCCTAACACAAATCTCTTAAGTAAGTAATGCCATGCAGGTATAGGTCGGTTTTTTCTTTTTTAGCTTTTCATTGAGGGATTGAAAGCAAATAAGAGTGGAGAATCTTTTGGTGGTAGAGGGGATTTTAATGATAATGTCTGGGCTATTTATGGAAGCTAGAGTAAAAGAACAGAAAGGAAGTGAGGAAAAAATAAGTCACTGTGAGGGAAACTAACTCCTTGTCACTGTGCTCCTTACTTAGCACTTCTTTGGAAGCGATCTTCTGCTAATAATTCTGCAGTTGATTAAAAATAAACCTCAAAGTTGTAAGAAGAAAAAAATCTTAGACTTTTTAGAAAATGGTGGTTGGGTTTTGTGAGGTCTTGTTATTACTTAGCATTAGGAAGCACAGCAGGTATCTCTCTTCAGTATCTATCAGAAGCTGCATTTTTAAGCTGTCGTTACTGTTTAGTTTCTCTGTTTCCTTGCTTTTATGCACTTAGCAGGGAAGGGATAGTCTTAGAATTATGAGTTGCATGTTTCCCTTCCTCAGAAAAGCTGGAGAAGTTTATAGGTAGGTTATTCAAAATAAATTAAAAGGTGTGGGGTCGGCCCAATCTGGCATTAGTTTTATGTTGCTACTTACAGAGGATAGTTTGACTCCTTCACACCGTGGTGCACTGCTGAGGGAGGGTTTGGCAAGTTGTGACTTGGGAGATTTGTATGCTAAGGGTATTTGTATGTATTTGGTATGTATAATAGGTTACCTTTTTTGCTTGTCAAATAGTTGTTTTGCAGATGTTTAATGCAAATTAGGGAGAAGACAGTCTTATGACTAAAGTTTGGGTGTTGTGAGACTGAAATATTACTGGTTAATGTCTTATATTTGCAAAAGTAGGGTGTGCGTTGCTGGTGATGTGGGAGACAACAGTCCAGGTGGAGAGAGTGTGAGCACCAGAGGATCACCACAACAAACCATCCCATGTTTATCAAGAAGCTGGGGTTTGAGCCAGATAAGGGAGGAGGCCTAGAAGAAGTGTTTTATCATGTCTTCTCAGGTGTGAAAACTCCCTTCTGTGGGGAAGGTGTCAGACAATCACACTGTGCCTGAAGGTATTCATCTCTGCTGGTGGTGTATAACTAGCTTAACTACACTTACTTGAAAGGCAGCTGTCATATCTTAGCAGGTGCTATAAACCATCCAAAACCCCAACCCCAGACCGATTTCTGAGGCCTTCCACCAGAGGACTGCAGATGATCCACAGTGTTATATCAGTGTTAATTTCCACTCCCCCGCACAGAAGTACCTGGGCATTCCCACCTGAACTTGAGCATATGTTAATACATTTAACTTTGTGCTTCATGGGTTTTTCCTGTGGATCAAGGTCGTGACCATCACTTTGACATGGACGTCACATGGACATCAAAATTGCTAGTCTTGTCACTGGGTCCAGGGGTGGTGATATCTTTCAATTCTTATTCTTTCTTTCTGTCTTTCTTCTCCTAACTTCTTCTGGAAATATATTGTAAACCAGATGAAAAAATTCCAGTCAAGGTCTTAGTAAATACCCTGTATCTGATTAAGATAAAGTTGGCTAAGTTAAAGTTTCCAAAGTGCCTTAGTTTGTCTGGATTTTGCTTTAAAATTTGCCAAGTACCTAATTCTACTTTAGTGTTCTGGAGGTTTGCATGTAAAGGTTTGTTATTGAAGATTTTTGTTGTTTCTCCTGCACGCTGCTCTAAATGGCTCAAACAACCTTCCCCTAAACCCACCAGAACAGACCAGGGCATAACAGGACTGAAAAGAAGAATGTTTTTAATCTGTCCCTGTGCTTAGAAAAAGGTTTGTTGTGGGACATATCACTGCCTGGTGCCTTCATGTAGTTTGTTTTTAGAAGGGATACTCCTCTCATTAATCATGCTGACCACAAAGTAATTTATGTGTGCCTGGTGCCTTGAAATTTTGCAAAAGTACGTATGTGTTCTGTGTTCTAGTTACTTTGTTATTTAAAAATATGTAGTGGGGAGGTGCAGTCAGTCAACTTGGGTAAGTTCAAATCAGTGCAAATTACTGGTTCACTGTCCTACAGGAATCTTGAAACATGGTTTGTACTAGAAACATGGTGGTAAGTGGGAGCAGAGGAAGATCTTGGGTACTTTCTAACTTTTTGCATCTTCCAAAGCAAAAATTACTGCCAATTCAAGTTCTGTCTGCATGCCTAAAGATAGGTATTGCTAGATAAAAGTACTTCCAGTGATTATAGGTACCCATGTGCCTAATAAAATACCATTTCTCTGTGTTTGCAGAACTGGGATTAAAGTGTAATGTGCCCTCTGCATGCTAACATTTTGTTATTTCGATCTTCTAGACTGAATTTTTGCATTAGAATTTGGTACCAAAAAATCTATTACAAATGCTAAAGCCCCCTTGTTCTAAGCTCTTAAATGAAGCAAAGTGAACAGGCTTAATCTCTCTTTATCAAGAAATTTTTAAAAGATTGGTGGCAGTAATGAGTAGTGTTTAACTTCAATATAAAGTAGTATGAAATTAGTATTAACTAGACCTGTAGTTCTGTAGATGCAGATCTTTTGTGTTTCATCACAGAAGAATGTTTTAGCATGTGTTGGTCTGTCTGCGACGCCACAGTTGGACATTTGGGGAAGTAACTCCTGTTTCAGGTTTATGGAATTTAAAAGAACCCCTCAAACAAACAAGGAATTGCCTTTTGTTTAAACAATGTGTCAGCCGTACAGTAATCAGCATCAGTATTTTCAGTCTTCTTTGTCTCCACAGGTGTGATAACTTTAGAAAATCTGTTGGCATATATGTAGTACATCAGTATGGAAGACACATAAACACACAAATGCATATTTCCTCCTTTTCCCTGTCTTCTGCCATCTTCCCATTTCCCCTTTTAATATTTCTTACTCTTCCCTTTTGTTTCCTTCTCTTATTTACATTAAACACTGACAATTGGTGCATGATGGTTGCAGTCTCCATAGTTCTTAGTGGTGCAGTTCTGTCTTGTGTTTTTGTGTCTTCTGTGTGAAAGCCAAGGAGAAGGGTCAGTACTCCTGTCTTCCATCCTGTCGTGTCATCTCTTGCTCTTTTTTATTTTGTTTTTTTTCCTTCCTTTATTTTTTTGTTGTTGTTGCTTGCCTTCTCCACAGCTGCAGTTCACATTTCATGCTGAAGCTTTTTGGTGCAGGATGAATTACTGTGTGCTGTCCTTGTTCATCATCTCTGTAAGGGCACTAAACATCGCTTAGGTTTCATTCTTTTTAGCAGTTGCTACAGTTGCAAGTATTTTGTTTCTGGGGCAAAGGTTTGAGAAGCGTTGCACCTTTTATGTCCAGGAAATGGCTGCTGTGTGAAAGAGAGAACAAACCAATAAGCCAAATTGAATTTCTGTTATTAAAAGTTAGGAACTGGGAGGAGCAATTACATATTGGAAAAGAAAATATGTACAGTGTCTACGTGCACTTGGCAATGTGTTTACACAGGTTCATTTTATGTTTGTAGTTTTACATACACTTAGTCACAAAAAAGCCTGAGAACAGAGAACTACAGAAATGTTTTGCCTAGTAGTTATGCCTTGGCAATTATGCCTTGGCATTGATGTTGCTAGGGAATGTCCAGAGGCATTTGAAAATATAATTTAGGAGTCACCCCAAGGGATGCTGCAAAATGGCGGTTGGGTACCATCTTCCTTTCTCAAGGTGATCAGCATATTCAGCTCTGAAATGCCATTTCTAAAGCCGTTGGGTTAACCTTCTAAAATGATTGCTTTTGTGGGTCAGATTTTAGAAATATGTAGGTCTAAAGACTATATCTACCTGAAAAGAAAAGGCAAAAAACTTCTAGAGATGATCATTCTTAACCAGAACCATAAAGGCTTATTTTCAAGACCTGCTTTGTCTTTACCTGCTTAGCTCCATTTAATAAATGACACAAAATATTGCATGTATACACTTTATTGTACAGTATAGACTTTGGTAGTAAGTGTATCAGTTTCTCTGAGTACAAAATAGCCTGGACCTAGTGTGACCTAAGTAACACATTCTCCTGATGGATTACACACTGCTTCAGTCACAAATTAATCTGTATAAACACATACAGTGTAAGAACCTACACTGGCAAGCTTATAGCATTTAAAAGTAAATAAACCTTCATGCTTAAGGCTTCAGATACCTAAAAGTAAACAATACAGAACAGTCTGCATAATAAATTCTGCCAGTAAGTCCAATGGACTCCAGCAGTTTGGCTAATTAAATTATGTAACATACATGTTTCTTCTGTGTTTGTACTTTCTGTCCATGCTCTTAAAATGTACCTTTTGAATTTTTTATAAAAGTTTGTAGGGAAGCTTCTTTTGCAATTTATGCAATTTAATTTGAACCTCTCTGCAATAAGGTTATTTTTTTCTTGGCTTGAACATTGCTGAGAGTCTCTTCTGAAGTGCCCTGTTAAAACATCTGTAAGCCACTTACTGGAATTGCAAACTCCATGCCTTATCTTAAGCATCTGAACAGTAAAGGACATCAGTCGTACATTAAATAGGACTTTGTGACCATTTGTCATTTTTCTTTATGAGTTCTGTGTCACTGCATTGTTTTTCTAATAATGTCTGCAAGTAAGTGTAAGAACATGTTGGTGACATTGGTCATTGATTTGTTTCTTTCTTCTTTCCTTAATTCTTTGTCATTTGACAGATTTGATGTTAGTAATAAAAGTATGTATAGCATGTATGAGTGTGTGAGGTAAGATATGAGTGAAATTACTCTTTCCCTCAAGAAATCAATGTCGTTTTCCCTCAGAAATCAATGACAATACTTCTGTTGCCCAGTGAGCTATAAAGACCATGTAAAGTGTGCAGAAGAGGCTACTTACATGTAACTGATCACGTGGCCAGTTTCCTTTGTAGCCCATGTTGCTGGGTTTTTTTAACTCAGGCTGCTGAGTCTTTTCATCAAGATTTTCTTTGCTAGAGGCATAGCACAAATTCATTCAGCAACCAGCATTAAGCTTGAAGGAAAGGAATGTATTTGGATTTAAGGGCTGCATTTAAAGGCATGGTACTAGTACTGATTTTTTTTTTAATTGTTTTTTTGTTTGTTTGTTTTGTTTTAGGGCAGGTTAAAGTATTCAGGGCCCTGTATACGTTTGAGCCCAGAACGGTAAGTATGTCTAGATTTCAGTGGTTTGAGAATCTCACTTTTAACCTTGTCTGTATTTCTTCAGTTTTGTTGTTACTGGCATATTAGACTTTACTCTACTAAATTTTTAATAAACTGTTTATGATGGTCATTCTTAATGTGAATAAAATTGTCTGATAAATCATCAGTCTCTTTTAAGAACAGCTCTCTTTAAAAGCAGTGTGCTTTCTTCTGTAGGATCAGTTACCTACAATCAAAGATCAGAAATCATAAATAATTTGTTTCTTCTTCCAAAGACAACAATAATTGTTGAGAGCTAAGAGATCTGGAGAACTGGGACCAGCCAAAAAGGGGATGAAGTTAACTAACATAAGATATATTTTACTGCTTCCATTGCACAGTGCTTTGCTGGAAAGGCCATAGTCTTCCTGTGTTAGGAAAATTACTGATCCAGAAAGTTAGCTGCAAGGAAGTCAAACTATGGAGGCTGTTGTTACAAAATCAGCACACTAGGTGATGGAGAATTTGAGTTATAATTATTTTGAATAAAGAGGTGAATGTATTCTGACTTACCCAGGCATTTGTTTTTCCTACATACACACATTCAGATATATTTTATTTGTTTACCTTTCTTTTTTTTTTTAAGCCAGATGAACTGTACTTTGAAGAAGGAGATATCATTTACATCTCGGACATGGTGAGTCTAAGACATCCTATATGGACGGAATACTTCTGAGATGCAACACATTCCATCTAAAATACTTTCTCTTTTCTCTGCAGAGTGATACAAATTGGTGGAAAGGAACTTGCAAAGGGAGAACTGGACTAATTCCAAGCAACTACGGTAAAGTCTAGAATATTTTTATGTGGTAAGATCATTCACAATCAAAGGAAATCACTAAATAAAAAGACGTCTTTTCAAAAACAGACCCACAGTATTGGTACTTAACAGTACGCCACCTTGTATTGCAGAATACGTCTATCTGCAACATATCAGTATCAGTTACCCCTGTCTATAAGTAGTGGGCAAACTGTCTTGTATTTTTATAACCTAGGGACAGCTTGAGTTTGCTGAATGTGCATGTTTCTGGTTATGCTCTTAACAGATACTAAGATACTCTCAGTTTTGAGGGGAAGAACACTTGGATCTAAAGGATGGGGGTTTGTTTGCCTTTTGTTTTTTAGTGAATATATTCTGCCACAGAAAACATTGGTTTCTTGGGGTTTGCATCACGTTAAATATCCCATATGTGTTTGGACTGAATAGAAACTACTTTTTCGGATTGAACTAAAATCACTTAAAAGCCATAAGAACAGACAACATAACACAATTCCTCCAAGTCCTGCCACGAATTGTGGGCAGAGTACCAGTGTGCCATGACAGATCACATCACAGCTGCCAATATGACTTAGGTTGATTCATGTTGACCCTTCTTCAGTAGGAGATACTATGGTAGCAATGCTGTTTCCCTGTCCTGTAATCAGTAGAAATACATTAATGGAACTCTGTGGTGTAGTCATTGAGGCTACATCAAATTTCACTTTAGTTTGTGACTTCCAGACTGACTCTACTCTTGCTGTCTGCCAGAGATCAGAGGTCATGCACTGTTCATATGCAAGAAGACTAGTTTATACATACTGCATATCTACATTCAAATTTCTTTTGAATATTGAAGTGTGTTATATTTAAAATAAACCAAACATTCTATTAATTCATGTTCCCATTGAGGCTATTTGTAAAGCTTCAGTTTTAGACCAGGGTAGGAGGACTGATGTCTCTGTGCACACATTTGCAGAAATTCCATGTATAAGCAGAACAGAAGCTTTTGCAGACCTTAAGAACAAAGAGTACTAGGAACATATCTTCTGGTGTAAACCAATTGTGCAATGTGATGCTCTTTGAAATTTTCACAAGGTTTTCTCTGAATTAGTTTGCCATACACTGGAAATTAAAGTACATCTCACTAGTCTGTCACTTACAAATCTTTTTTCATTTTAGAATCAAATATGTTTTGTTTCCACACAGGTGTCAAGTACATGTTTCAGAAGTAGTTAGAATTTACTCTTTCATTTCAGTGGCAGAGCAAGCAGAGTCTATTGATAATCCACTGCATGAAGCTGCCAAACGAGGTATGTTTGGTGTTTTAGTTGTGTGATGCTGAGGTATGATTTGCTTGTTTTCCACTATAATAATTATATATTTAGAATGAAGATGTTCTGCATGTTTTGGTTGTCTTGTTTCTAGAGCAAATTATCTGGTAAGTTTTACAGCTTTGGAAAGGTGAGATACTGCCTGGTGGAATTGCCACTGTTTATACACAGAAAAAGTGTATTGCCATCCATTTGACTGCATAGGGATATAAAGGTCTTCTGGGAATAGAAGAAAAGATGTTTAGTAGACTTAGTATGACTTTGGTGTGACTTGATATGATTTAATATGACTGGTTGTTCAATGAATTATAAATGTTGCTGCTAATCGCTTCCTCTCTTTGTAAGTTCATGGGAGGACTGATACCGTTTAGAAAGTACTGTTTACCTGTAATGGTTCTTTTAACTTCCCAAAGGAAAAAAGACAATGAAAACTGATTTTGTGTTTCAGGCAACCTGAGCTGGTTGAGAGAGTGTTTGGATAATCGAGTTGGTGTCAATGGCTTAGACAAAGCTGGAAACACAGCTCTGTATTGGGCATGCCATGGAGGTCATAAAGGTATCAGAACATTAATTTGAAATTATTGTTCTCTGGTTTTCTTGTTATGCTTGTTAGGCTGATTGATAAAATTGCAGGACTAAATAATAAAGCCAGGGTTTTTTCAATGTAATTCTATTTTTTTTAATAAAAATCAGGGTAGGAGGGAGGTTCAGCTCCATCAAGTGCTGTGTGTTTTGTTTTTGCTGTTGAAGCAGGCATGCTCATTAGTGTAACTTAGAGGCAGAGTGGAAGGACAGATGAAAAAGAACCGTGGTACTATTTCATGCAGAAGCTTTTTTTTTTTTTGTGACTCATTGTTGTTTGCCCAATGCAGTCTGACTTACAGATTTTCATTAGCTGATTTGATTAATCTTTCATTGAATCTTAACTACAATGAATGCAAAAATAGCACAAGACCTTTCCACTAAATTCTTCTCTTATCATCTCTCTCTGTTTTCTGCAGATGTAGTAGATGTCCTGCTTACCCAGGCAAACCTAGAGTTAAACCAACAGGTAAGTTGAACCAACAGACCCTCAGAATAGAGGTGTGATGTTACTCACCCTTGGTAGAAGCTGAAAGGTTTTTTGCTGCATTTTAATCCTGTTGCTTTTCCCTCTAACTCCACAGAACAAATTGGGAGACACAGCTTTGCATGCTGCTGCATGGAAGGGTTATGCAGATATTGTAGAGATGCTGCTGGAAAAGGGTAAAGATCTTCACCAAGGTTTCAACAATCTGTGTGCAGAGTAGATTCCTGAAGCTTTTTAATTTGTATTTCTTAAAGTGTTTCCATATAACTCAGGTACAAGTCGTTAGCCAGCTCACCTGCCTGACTTGCAGGAAAAGTCTTGCAGAAAATTCTGGCAGCTGTTTGGAAGGTAGACATCTCACCTGCTCAAGATAATTTCATCCACTTTAGAGACAAAATCAGGGACTTCAGAACAGCAATGACATCTGCTTCTTAAAAAGGAAGAGCAGCCAGCAAGTTCCCTAATCAACTGTGGCTTATGCAAGAGCATCCATAGCTTTTGGTCTGCTTCAGAGCAGTTCGTAGCTCAGATTCCCTTGTCCATTACTGTTCTACCTACCATAGTGAAATTCATATTATGATGACATTGGTTGAGAAGTAACGGGGATCGTGATTCATGATGAAAATTTTCTTCACGAAGGGGCAAGAACAGATCTGAAAAACAATGAGAAGAAACTGGCTTTAGATATGGCAACGAATGCAGCTTGTGCTTCCTTGCTTAAGAAGAAACAGAGCGCAGGTATTTCTGATTTTGTTTTTCTGATAATTTTACTTTAGGAGAATTAATATTTTATCCAAATACCAATGTACTGATAGCCATAAAAACCCTTTGGGAAGTACATGGGCTAAGAATTGTGTTTGGAAAGGGCTTGCTTGAGAGGGTTAGTTCAGAGCTATGATATGAACATGGTTTATCATATGCTGTGCTGCTGACTCCACCCAAAATGCCACCTTGTGTCAGCAAGAGGCAAAAGAGTTCCGAAGGTGTGAAAATAGTAAGGGAGAAGGTGAAAATAGGAGACAGGCCTTTCAAACAGAATGAAAGTAAGGATGGAAACTATTTTAAAAGTAGCATACCACAAGGCACAAGGTACAAAAATAAAACAATGTGCTGTCTTTCTCCATGTGCTTGTCTGTTCCTCCAAACTTAAGCCAAACAAGCACCAACATATGATCCTCCTTTTCTTACTGCTAAATTTTTTAACTTTCTTATTTCTATGTGTCTCTGAGTGACTGTCTAACAGAGAAATACAGAAAGAATGATTTCAGGCGGTCTCACTGCTTCCCACTGTTTTCATCTTTCCTAATAGCATGGTATCCATGTCCAAAAGACTTAAAGAGGCTATTTTAAAAAACTGAACAAAGACTGAATTGTTCAGTACTGTGTAACCACTATTGCCTGTAGCTTTCAGGAGGCTGAAGTTAGGGTGGAAACTCTAAGTGAAACAAGAAATTACTTAAAAACACAGGCAGAGTTACAGTCAGTTTTGTTGGGATATGCAGTACAGCAATTGCATTGTCACAGGACTAGTGGGAACAGAGGTAATGCTAACCTGTAGAAGCCTAGAGGTTATGATGATTAAATGGAGGAATAGCTGACTGCAACTTGAGAAGGCCAGGAAGAGCCGTTACAGCAAAAATTATTGTCCTGCTCTTTGGTAGAGGCACAATCAGGATTTCCCAGAAAACTGGGAATTTATCTCTCCCAGTCTTGGTTCTTAAGGAAGCAGTTGTAAAAAAGGGCAGAAGTCCTTCTGTGTGCGTGTGTATTATATGTGCATATATACATACATGCATATATAATATTGATAGATAGATATTGATATGTATATATATAATAATTTTTTTCCTAAACTTACTTGATTCCTGTTAGGAACACATTGTTCATCTTTGCGTGTCGATTGTAAGCCCCTGGTACAGGTGTTTTCTCTGTTCTGATGTCCCAATAATTATACTAATGTTTTATTTCTCAATACTAAATAACTAATCTACATAACTGATCTACTTCTTCACTTCCTTTAAATTAGTTTTATTTCAATGGCTGAGTGATTTTTTTGTCCTTAGTGACTTCATCTATCACCTGTCTCTGGCAATTTCACAACATGTCTTTTTTTGCTTGCCTTGGTATAACAGCTGATACCCTCAGTCTAACTGCAGTTTTAGTATTGGTATCCTTGATAATTTTTCTGTCTCAACTTGGCCTTTTATAATATCTCTGACACCACTGATCTGTATACTTCTCTTGCATTTTGTATTTTCTTGGTTATTTTCACTAATTTAATTTTTCTGTCTCTTGAGTCTGCATTTAAGTATTTCCAATGTCTGGAAGTGAAACGTTCTTTTTCAGAGATTCAATTCTATATCAGCAGTCTTCTCTCCCTTGTTCCTGTTTACATAAGGCTTCTATCATAGTCCATCTCTAAAACTGTTTATTGGAGGAAGCTTACTTTGTTTCCAGTTCAATGTTCAGATTTATGTTTTACATGTACAGACAGAAATTCAAATGCCAATTGCTGAAGTACATTCTAAAAAAGTAAAATTATTAAAATCATGTCATAAAAATGCAAAAAGATTATATTAATTGTACTGGTAAACAGGGGAGCAGAAGAAACGTAATTTGTACTTTCTTGAAGTATGGCCCCTTGAGCACAGGACGCTGCAATTTCTTTTCTTCCAGTTTTCCCTTTCCTGCTTCTCCTCCTAAAAAAGAGAAACATGATTTTTTTTACTTAATTTCTTTTCTCAAAACAGTTGAGCAGGTTCATTTTAAACTTCCTCATTTTTCCTGTTCCAGAAATGTAGGATAACATGGTTATCAATTCTGCAAATTGCATCGGTCTTGTTGCCTCTGTGCCTGGTATTTTTAATACTCTTTTTTAATTTTGTTTCTTTCCAGGTACAGTCCGAACATTGAGTAATGCAGAGGAATACCTTGATGATGAAGACTCTGATTAGCTTTTTTAACTCAGTTGGAAAAACTATAACTTGCATTGTCTATGTCATTTTCAAAACATATCTTCACAACTGTAAAAATATCTCAGCGTATCGCAGTGTAGCATATAAATGAGAGGGTAAAATCATGCTTTGCAAAGGAATAATCTCCATGTAGCCAGAAGATGTCACAATTTAAATCAGAGTTCCTTTTTGGAATTATCACAGAGGAAGTGTGGCAAACCATTATCACTGAATGGGCAGAGGACCATCTTCTAAAACTCACAGGTTTTATCTCAGGCCTTCTCAGCAAGTGCCTTTTGTCTCTGGAATACTGAAAGGTCCTTGTGGGACAGCAGGACACCACTGCTAACATTTCCCCAAATCTCCCTGGGTATATGTTCCTTCATGCAGCTAATACTGACAGTCAGTACTGGCTGGCAGGCATAAATGGAAATGGAAATGCTACTGTAGAGAGGGCCCATTGTTTGCCCTCATGGGAGACAACATTACAAGGTTGGATTTTTAACTTTGGTATTTTTTTTCCCTTCCTTCCTCTAACCCTCATAAGTGAGGTGCAAAATGACCTGAGACAATCTGCCTCAGGAATGCGTTTTCTTCTCTATTGCTGTGGGCCCAAATCCCTGAAATGTTAACACAGGTGAAACGCTAGGTTAAGTCAGGTTTCCTTTAGAAATTCACTTGGGCTTTGTGGCTTGATTATTTTGCTTTTTGAAATGTATTATGCTGAAACTATTCATAGTGAAAAGAAGACAGGATATTTTTCTATTTATCCTGCCTAAAATTTTTTAATACTGGTCTCTTGCTTTTATTTTTTGCAAGTGCTCTTATGTCTTGTCCTAAATTACCTCAAAGTTTAGGTGTGTTTGAAGTAACAAGGGAAGATGTGCATCAAATCTGCCCAGGTATCTTTAGAAGAGATTCCTGAAGCTGAATAAGCATTTTTAAAATGTATTGCTGCTTCCTCTGAATTAAAGAAACATGAAAAATAAATTCAGCCACTTTCAAGCTTCCCTGCAGAGTTAAAAAATAATACTTCCTTCAGATTGCTCAGTAGCTGTAGCCTAATATTGCACATTACTGAGATACTTTCTTATTGTGATGGTAAGTAAATGTTACAAGTATTTGAGATACAATCTCATTTTCAATTTTTTGTTGCTAACTTCTCTAGTAGAGACTTCTAACAAATTTGTTCTAACACGGCAGTCTGTGATATTAGAACAAAACCAAAGAAAAGAGAAAAATAGGAAAAATGAAAAGCTCTTTTGAAAGACCGGGGATAAATTAAAAGCTCTTGTGGAAGTCTGGGGATAAATGAAAATCACACTAAGTATTTAAGCGATTTTTAAAAGTCTAGAGCACTCCTTATTTCCCATTTTTAAAAATAGGTTGAGCCAGATTTTTATTTTTATCATCCTTGAAAGAACCAAATGCCAGTAATGCTTGTTAAAGTCTTATCAAAGAAGGCAATGTTTGATTGACCAGAACTATTTGAGATGGGAACATTGCACAAGCAGTCATCTGCAGATGTAATTCTAGACTGTTCAAATGCTAAAACCATAGAACAAATGTTTTAGCCCTATGCTGTAGTGTGGTTAAATGAACAGTGATGTTTTATTTTATATGAACTTGAAGATCCTAGAGGGAAAGAAATAAAATCGAAAGCCACCATTTTTTTCCTCTCTAGCTTTCATTAGAACAGTTGTTGAACATAAGTCATAATATTTAAGACTGTTCAGCTTCACATTTAATCAGCCAGCTCTTTTACTAGCTCAGCCTTTTATCATAGTTAAGCCACGTTATGCCGCATATTGTTGATCAAAATAATGCATTTTCAAAGTGCAAGCTTTAAAATCTTGTAATGAGAGGCAAGAAGGTTCAGCCATCTGTTATATGAGTCTTTTTCCTGCATAAACAAAGCTCACAAGCTTAAAATTCTTCAGTGTCACAGGACGTAGAGAGAATGGTTCACATCACTGTTCTTTCTGTTGAGCTTTGGAGGCAGATTCTGTATTCATAAATAACTCTGAATGTAATGTCTTCTGCCGTGGGTTCAGCAGCCACTACAAAGAGGATGTTATGCTCACATCTGTGTAATTAACAGCTTTAATTAATGAACAGGGAAGATCCTGTGTTCTTCTGCAGACAGACCTAAGTGCTGTGCAGGAATGGTGACAGAAGCACAAGTTGAGCCCAAGGATTGCATCCAGAGTTCTTGCCAGAGTGTCCTGATGGAAGCACATTTACATCGTAAGACACTTAGGGAGTGCTATCATTTGTTTTCAGGACAAAAATTACTGCTTTCGTTTTTTTCCCACAACTTTGTTTTTCTTTATGAAACTGTCTATTCGTCTTGTGAAATACAAATCACTGTGAAAGCTTTCAGGCAATAAATTACTTTTTTGTCTAACTCCAGGAGTAAAGTTTTGATTTAAAAAAAACACCAAAACAACACAACAGAATAAACAAAGAAAGCAAACCAAAACAAAAACAAAAAAAACCACAAACAAATGTCTTACAGCTAGAAGAAACTACACCTGGAGTAAGCTGATAGAACTTCTTAGTAGTTATGCAAGCCTACTTGCTCCCCCTATTTTTCTTCAGTGTTGATACCACTACAGACTTACTTAAATTCAAGACTTTTTCCCAAAGCAGGTACATTCAGGTGTGTAACAATAAGAAAAATAGGGGGTTTAAGACCAGCAAAAGGAAAGTTTTCAAGCTTGTGGCATCTTAGAACTGAACATTGAAAGATATTCTGTCTTGCATGCTTCTGGTTGAATTAATGTGTGTGCCTTTCTATTGAAAATCAGCTGTGTTCCAGTCAGAAATTTTGTGCTGTTAGGGAGTAAAAAGTGTTTGTATTGATTTGAAGATCTTTGAAACTAAATTAGTCAACTTTTTCTTGGCTTCATCAGAGGCATCAAATGCTCGATCTCTGTTTTGTAGGAGAAAAAAATGAGACATTTCTTGCATTGTCTTTAATATAGTGCTTGGATTCTTGATAATTTTCAAGTTAGTATGCTGTTTTTCTAAGACAAAGCCCATCTTACTGAATTCCACTCTTACACATCGCATCTCCTGAAATGTAATTTGCCTAAAACAGTTAAGGTCACACTAAATGTTTAAACTGAGTGGCCCATTTTCTAACAAAGTCTCCAGCTTTGAATCCAGACTTCTAATTCCTGAAGACACTAATGTGTTTCTTGTGTTTGAGTTTTGTATCAAGGGCCAAAGACTGCTGAAAGGAAGTTAGGCTGACCTTGTGGTCATTTCATTTACATGCTACAGAGTCGGATGTTTGAGCATGCAGCACACATCAAAATTAAAAATTTGTTTGCAGCCATTGCCACCTTCTAAGGACATCATTGAAACACATCATGGAACAGAGTAACAAATAATGGGCCATCAGTCACCGGCTTCATGAGACAGATAAAAGCTGAAGTTACTAAAAGTGTTTCAGGACAATATTAGTCATCTGTACTTTGATCTTATCAGGAGACACAAACAAGCAGAAATGGTTTTGAAGAACTTGGAACAGAAATCTTTATAAGAAATTAATTTGACACAATCAATATCCTAATTTGCTAAATAAATAAAAAGGCAACAGCTGGGTTGGTTTTGGCTGTTGCTACACATTAAATGAACAGAAGCTAAAAATAAGACAATACTACAAAAGCAATTTAGAAAAAAATGACTATACATTGCAAGTTTTGGAGCAGAATATAGACTGGTGATGGTGTCTGCATGAGGCAGAAAAAAACCAGCAAGTGTCCATTTACCTAGTGCGTGTTGTTTCCCAGCTGAGAGTTGATGCTAAAGATGATGTATCCCACCTGCAGCCTTTTCTAGAAAGCCACGTCATTACTTAATCCTTCTGCCAAGGTTAGTTGTCTTCCTTTGAGCTCTGTAGAGCTGTCCATAGAGCACCAGAGAATTCTGGAAGTGATTCCTCTGTGACATTGGGACATTGCAAACCTATGAGTAGTGCCGCTGGGGAAAATAGTGTGATCCAGCTAATGTTCACCCTCACAGTTAGAAAAACAGAGTTGTTTCCTGTCACTGTTAGCTGCTACTGACATCAGAGGCTGAAGGAATCTCTTGCAGAGATAATGGTAATTTAGGTGTGATTTTTTTAAGTACCTGGACAGCACAGAACTTGGCAGGGTACCAGCACTCCGCTGTTACATGTGTCAAATTTATGAAGCCAAGAAAGGGTCTGTAACTTGCCTTGTTCCCTTGCAAGTTACTCCTTTCCCTGAAATTCTGAAGCACACATTAGAGTAACTGTTCGGTTCTTTCTTCCTCTCTATCCAGAGATGGACTTGTAGCTTTAAGGAAATTTTATGTAAAACAGGTATGAAGACACAAAGTTCCACAAGAAAATTGGACATTCGGAAGTTGGATACAGTCATATTTCTGATTTGAAATGTCAAGCAAGTCTCTGGAATCAAACAAGTGAAGTTACATAGGAAGTGGAGGACCTTTGTTTTTAAGCTCAGCACAAACCTGTATTTGTTTTCTTGATTTACATTGCTTAATAGATTATATTTTTGCTCACAGCTTTACTGTAGTCACACCACCAATTAACCTTATGTCTGCAGGGACATAGTGAAATTTTCAGAGCACAGCATGCAAGAAATCTTAACCATCTCCAGACATGCTCAACATAAAATTAGAATCAAATCCTCAAAGTCTATATTCAATTTTAATGTCTTTCCTGTTCAGCAGACTAGTACAGCACAAGTAGTTTCATAGTGCTAGTAAATTACTTAGACTTTCTTAATTGATGACTCTAATTTTATCTTTTCATATATATACCATTTTATGGTAAGATATGGTAGATTTCATATAATCTAAAATTCATTAGAAAGTAGTATATATATTTCTCAGTCTATCAATTTTTCATTTCTTTTTTATGTTTTTCCCTAAGATTTCTGTTTAAGCCATTTAGCTAGAAAATTCCAGCTGCATACTTAGAGTTTGAAATGGAAGAATGAAGAAATAAAAATGTCTGGCCTACTTGCACTTACACTGAAAGCAAGAGCAATAAACATTTTGTTGAGCAAAACATTGTGTTAGAGGTAGATTGACTAGTGGGCATTGTCATTAAGGGAAACTTTGATTAGAGCCCTGAGCTAGCATTTACTTTACCTTTAACAACTCCCTTCTATTCAGAGAATGTGGTCAATTCAGTTACAATTCTTTGAGTACTTTTCTAAAAAAATAGTTTCCACATAGAGTTGCAGCAGTAGAAAGCCATGGCCTAATACAATTTTGACCAAATTTCATTCTGCTAAAAGATTGAGAGCACTAGAGTGCTCTCTAGTCAGATAGAAATAATTCAAAAGTTCAAATCACTTCAGAGCCTTAACCACAGCGAATATTTTCTCATCTGTAGGACAATATAAGAAGAATTTTCATAGGCTTCTTCCAACTAGTGCTGAAAGTGTTTGAATTACTTCCGTAGGTGTGACAAGATCATTCAAACTAAATGAGTTTGAAATGAAAAGCTAGGAAATAGGCTGAAAGCGTCTGGTGGTGCTCATATTTAATTAGGAGTCATTTCCATTCAGTTTTAACTGAAGCCAGCCTACACCAGACACAGTTTCAGCAGTTTTCTAACCACTTGAAGATTCTCGTTTTATTCATGTTTTAGGGGAACTCCAGTTTAGTTGTATGTTTCATTTTGTGGGCTGTTGGCTGTTAATTGGCTGAGCTGTGGCTTTGCACTTTTCCTGGTTAGGCCAGTTGCTGAAGCCTACAAGCTATTATTTTTTCCATGTCAGTCTAGTACTCAGAAAGTTAAAATGAAATTTAATATTCTTGTGCTAGGCTTAGCTTTCCATTTTTTCAAAGTGGATAGCTGAATGACGTACACTGAGCCATATCCTTACCACAGTTAAAAAGTATCTTGAAATTTAAAGAAAAGGGAAAAAATAAATTAAAAACATAAGCCTAGAGCATAGAGACACGTGTGTCAGGTGCAAAAATTGAGAATGCAATGTGGAATCTCTTTGGAAATACAATAAGAAGGCACACTATTTAAGTACCTACACACCAATATAACAGCATTAGTTTTGTATAAATACATACAGTCAGCCTGACATTTTTCTTACCTGATTGTGTAACTAAAGTATGCACCTATCTATTTCGGCTTTCTTGAATTTAGTTTAATTTAGTTTCTTAAATTACCATTTGTCTGAAGTTACTTTATGATTTCCAGGATGCATTTGCTTTGGCCTTAAATTAGAAGAATGAATTTCAGTCTCAAATGAGAGAAGTAAAAAATATTTTTCATGGTGTTTTTACATACCTGTAACTTAATACTTGAAGACATGAGTTGGAAAAAAATCTGCTTTGTACTTCATGTATTAAGACACAAGTTGAAAAATTCTGCTTCTTACAAAGTAACTAAGGGCTGTTAAGCATTACTAGTGGATTTCCCACTTCCCTGTGTGAGAAGACAGTTTGATCCCAACTCTTGTATGATAATATATTACTGATTTTTGTTCCTAAATTCAGAGCTTTATTATTTAAACAATAATTTTCATTTTATTTTAAGTAAGGTAATGTAAACTATAGATTTCTTGCAGGCTGTGCTCTGAAAATTGATCACACATCTGACTTGATCTATCCAAATGCATCACTTCAATTATCTTTTGAAGTGTACTTTACTAATGAGCTAAGTGGTTTCCTATTTGGGTTTAAGGAGCAAAGCTGAAAAATCTTTTGCTTTCTATATTAAGTCTGCAGACTTCACTACATTCTCTATGCAATTCTATTTTCTGTGTTGACCAGACCCTGATCACTGTGCTGTACAAACAAACTCACTGTCTGTGCACAGTGGCTACCCAGACGGGGTTTGCAAAGTGCAGCTGCAGTCAAGGACACAAAAGCTAAAGAACAGTATCCAGTCTCTCAATTTCTGCTTAGGGGCAACATAACCTTCTTAATGTAAAAATATGTACATACTAGACAGCAAAGCCTGATTTGTAGAGCAACGTCCTCATTTATTCTCCTAATAAAAATACATGCATCATTTTCCTGTATTGAGCAGTTTTAATAAATACAAGCACCTCACTTTACCTTAATGTTTACCCTGTGATTGCAGTGGAACTTGTTAATTTTGATTGAAAAAAAGATGCAGGCACTTTGCAAAAATGTGTGAAACAATCCTTCAGTAGTTTACTTTCATTTCACTAGATAAATATGTCTTTGCCAACTTGAGTGGTATTCTCATGATCTAAACTTGTAGAGAATGCAGAGCAGGCTGTGTAACTAAGTGTAACCAATGACAGCATTCCCAGACATCATCTGAAGTCAATCATATTGTTTCTACTACTCTTACAAAACACAGCCTTTTTTCATTTTTTCTTAAAGTGTACAATGCTATCTGTAAATACCTTTTTGTTTAGCCTAGGGAATAAAGAAGGAAATAGAAGAGAGAGGTAAGACCCATGACTTGCTTGGGTTTGTGGTTAATCAATTTTCCGCTCCCTGATGCTTCAAGATACCTCCTTAAAATAAGATAAAAACATTTTTTCTACTAATTTGATTTCCAAGCTGTCTACCAATTACTTAAGAAGATGCCTTGGTTGTCAACTTTAAAGGCAGAAGCAGACATAATTTGTAGGCAAGACAAGTCACTGCATTCTCAAGTATCTTAATATTATTGACATATACAGCCATTTGACGCAGTCCTAATGCAGCAGACACTTAACTGTGTTGACTTCTGCTCTAGAGTGGGTGATTCCAGTGCAACTAAGTAAGAAGGAGGTTTTGGCTGGTGTTTGTCAATCATCAAGAATCTGATAAAATTTGGCATGATCTTCTGCTCACCCACCATCAGGACCGTGCACACACACAGCCCCTTCCCATGATGTAATGTTCAGCTCTGCTTCACCGCAGGTCTAGAAAAAAAATTATTTTCTGCTGCACGTTTCTTAAGTACATCTTAATATCTGTGTTCTCATCCAGAGGCCTTTTGAGAAAGACAGTAGACCATGACCAGTATGAATTGTTCTAAGGAATTGTGTCAAGGTATTAGAGTAAGCATAGTACAACGTGCTGGGGAACCAAAAGAGCTGCTCAAGGAAAAATGATAATATGAATATTATAATTCTTTGATTTTAGAAGCCATGTTGAAGTATTTTCCAATTCCTTAATGTGAAAGACCATAAACATTCTTAATGATGAGTATTTAAAGCTTGAACATAATCCTGACCACTAGAAAATTCCAGAGAGATAGAAGTAAACTAGTGTTGCTAGGAAGCAAAAGCAGCACAGCTGCAGTGGGCTGCAGATATTTGATATGATGGAATTTTCCAGTAAAGGCCTGGATGTCTCATCAAACTGATGGTGATATTTGTGAAGAGGACCCATTTTCAGAAACAGCATATTATTTTCATACAATATATAACTTAATGTTGCATGATATTCAAATCTAGTTACAGTGTAAGGTATGTCTCGTGTCTCAGAAGGTTTATTTTGGCAAATCTTTTGAATTCTAATAACTGCTAAAACAGCTTTATCAGAATTTACAATCACTGTTTACCAGATCAGTGTCTGTAATAACAAACCTGTGAAACAGTAAATGATGATGCCATTTCTTATTAATAAAGATATGTTCAAATTAAGTGTTTTTTAGGAAAGTAGGGTGCGAAATTATGGACTTAGGAAGGACGAAGAAAGAGAATACCATAAGAGAACAGTGAATGGTGATGTTGCTCATGCCCCCTTAGATCAATTTCATGCTCTGAGGAAGAATCTCTGTTCTTTTCCGAGTTCTCACCAGACGTTGCTGTGTTTGAAGGATAAGTCAGTCATCCGATATGTCTTTCAGCATACAGGAACTGAGGGTGACAAATTTGTTGTGGATTTGGGGAGGTTTGTGGGTTTTTTTGTTTGAGGCAGAGGTTATGTGCAAGTGTGGATGAGATATTATTCTGTTTTCACTAAACTGTTGATTTGTAAGAGAAAAAAATGAGTATGTAATAACAAAGTGCCAAGCCAGCACTGTGAGCTCACTTTATACAGTCTTTCTTCACAAATGCTAGAGAACCTGTTGCAATCCAAGCAATCAAATTTTGTGACACCATTTGGCTGATCTGCTGCAAAAGAATTCAGGAGTGAATTGAGGAAAGGATCTGATTAAAAAAAAAAAAGAAAGAAGACAAAAATACTCCAAAACTTTATTATTCCCTTTTACTGGTATTTAAGTCTGCAAGACTGTCATACTATTCAAGGCCATAGTCCCATTTCATAGATTATGATCTTACATATGAGTGTATTTTACCAGTTCAATGAAACCTTTTCATACTAATGTAAAAATAAATTGTAAGGGTCAAAACTGCTGTTTCTAATGTCTTTCTACAGTGGGGTGGCAATTTCCTGTGATTTTGTGTTACTGCTTTTGTAGGTGCATTTTTCTGCTACTTTTTAACTGGGTGTGGTTTTGCCCTCGTACACACTCTGATGCATATTTCCACTGCAGTATGTTTTTTTCAAGGTGAAGCCAGTTCCAAGCTAAGAACCTTCTTTAAGACATAAAAGCCCATTTAAGCTGTAGGAGTTCTTTTTGTCTTTTTTATTTTTTCTTGATCACATCTTTTCTCTGTAAAAGATTGAAAGCTCCTACATTCATGAAAAAATTCAAATCAACTTCCATTTCCTCTGTAGATACCCATGGGTCACCATCCTCAAGCAAGCTAGTTCACACCTGGAGATTAATAGTTGAGATATAGTTTTTTATGTCTCACCATATGAAAAATTCTAAATTACTCACCAAACTTTCTGTAAACCTCTAGAGAAATACCATCACCTAAGCTTGCTGCCTGTTTTTTATGTGAGCAGCAGGTTGCTGAAGCCAATGGATTTGAGAGCAGATGCCTCCGACAGCTCTTCTGTGAAACCTAGCAATACAAAGTGTTAGTTTGTACCATTTAATACGTTTGTAACACACATCCTTGGGCCTTTAGGCAGCATACTCTGAAATCACTTAATTTTTCTAGAATTCTGGACCAAATATCCCTGTTCCATTTTGGGATGGCACCTATGGCTGCCACACAGAATATTACAGAATATTACATGGCTCTCTGTCTTCCAGTATCAACTTTGTTTTTATCTGCTGCTCTACTTTGAGGGTCAACTGTTCTGCTACGCAGCATCAGTAACATGATGGGTGGCACCAGTCCTTCCTGACTTAGTTTCCAATCTTTTCCTTTAACAGAACTTTTAATAAATACCTTTACATGAAAGATCTTTTTCCATTTGTCTGAGAGGTCGATGTCATCACTCACTGACCTGACTTGCCTACCAATACATTTACTATTTTGTAAAAGATGACAGAAACCACACAAATTCACCCAGTGTGTTCCTAGGCTCATTTGTCCTATCAAATCACCTAGCTTACCTCACATCTAGATTATCTGTAGTGAGGTGAGGTAGGAAGTACCTGCAGGCTTTCCCGTCCTCTTAATCCACGATGTTGGAAGAATCTAAAGTTTGGTCCTCTTGTGGTTTCTCAGTGATCTAGTGGAAGATGTCCCTGACCATGGCAGGGCAGTTGGAACCACATTATCATTAAGGTCCCTTCCTAACCAAACTATCCTGTGTTTCTATGATTTGAAGCCTGGCATTAAAATTTCCAAGGAAATTTTCATTCTTGCTGCTAGGAGACCTCTGGCCAACAGATGACTTTCCTATTCTAAGGCAACTGGTACCTATAAGAGTGATATGATGCCCTTGGAAAACAAAACAGTTTCATTTCAAAATTTGTCCAGAACAATTAAAAGTCCTTTCACACTCCTGGCTCACTGTTCTTCCTTATTCCTAGTTCTCCCTCCTACACTGACTCCACCCACTGGAAAGCAAACACTGATCCATGAGGAAGCTCTCTGATTTGGGACACTCTTTTGCCTTAATATACTTTTGTTTTCCTGTATCACACTGTTCCTCTACTTCCAAAAAGTTCTATCAGTGTTTAGATTTACTAAGGAGAAACTAAAAAAAGTTAAAAATACAGTCTGGCTAAGTGCATTTCCAGTCTAGATCAAGTCTAATCTAGTTCAAGTCTAATAGCAATGCAGAAAAAATAGGGCTCTGTGGACTTTCCTGGCTATGTACTCTCTTCTCCTCCAAGCCCATGCATGAAAAGGTATTATGACTTTGATTGTAGAGATAATTTGCCATCCCATGAGAAAACACAGTCTGGAAATGATTGTTTTATTTGAGCAAGATGTCATGGCAACTGTTGTTACTGAGTTTGCCATATATTCTTTGAAGGGATTCTTTGGGAACTTGTCATGAAGACCTTGCCAAAAAGACACAGGTCTATTGTGATCCTTTAGATCATATTTCCTGAATCTGCTTTGTAGAGAAATTTGAAAAGAAAAGCACAGGAAAGCACAAAGTGGCTGCTTTGAATAGCTACAGCACAGTGCCATTGGATTTTCTAGAAGGTTGAACACAGTTGAAAGATTGAAAGTTGATAGCAGACAGGGTTTGGAAGATTTGCTGAAGCGTTCAAATGCTTCACAAGCCTTATGTTAGGAGATTGTTCAGTGGTTTAAAAAACTGAAAAATAATCACAATTTAAAGATAAAGTGTGTGGAAACTATTACATCATTCTTAAGTCACTGCAGAAGAGGCAGAAGAGGAAATCATATTTCCTTCCTGTAAACCAGACATGAACAGAACATGGAGACCTGCACATACTGATTGTGCTGAGGCTGAGCTGCAAAATACAAGTCAGTCTCTGTCATATATGGAATCTGAAGAAGAAAGCAAGGAAAGAATTAAGCATTGCAAATAACTTTTATAGTCTTATCAGTCACTGTAGAAGATAATAATTAAAGAAAAAAGACAATAACAGATTTCATGGTGAGGGCAGTAGAAATTCAGGGTTAGAAAGAAAAACAGAGTATATGCAGAATGGAATAGAAACACTCAGGAAGGCTCCCTTTGATTCCTTAAGTGCCTTAGATATTTTTAAAGGAGCTTTATCTGAGTATTTTTCACCACAAGTTGGTCTTTATAGTCATTAGGTGTGCATTGTCCTCTCCTTCCCTCTTTGCCCTACAACAATTTCATTACACCATGTTTTGTATTTAAAAATGCACTCTTTAAATATTTGGCATTTTATACTAATTTGTAGTCCTTCCTCTTTCCGATCCTCTTGCTCACAAGTTATCAGAGATTTTATTGTTAGGGAAGAGTTTCAGGTATGTGCTGTTACCTCTGTTGAAAGACTGGGAAAAGAGAGATTTCCCAGCTGCCTGATTTTTTGATTGTAAAAGCCAGAAGGAAATCCCCCAACTTAAAAACACCAAGTAATCTTTAAGGAATCCATTAGAACAAATGCCTTTTGGAATGCAGAGATGCAGGTGCTGTTTGTCACCCCTGCTTGGTTAGGACTTGACTGTGTGATCCTTAGCCATATTTTTAACTTTTATTTGCAAATAAGTCTGGCAAAATCTAAAAAAGCAAGTATGAACTGCGAGATGAACTCTATAAATTATAAACTGTTGTGTTGTTACGCAGCATCTGAAATATGTCTCAGTTTATCTGTAGATATTTTTGAATGCATAATATTCTGCCTGGAGCTCTTTTGCTGCTGCATCACACCCTTTTTAGCATCATTCCACTGACACAATCCTAAGTGTTTCTTCGAAGTAGAAGAACCAGGCTTTGAAATTATTATGAAAGCTGTAGAGAATTGAGGTTCTTATCAGTTTAATATCTGATACATCCTCAATGAGAGGACTTTATATTAAACAGACTTTTTTGCCATAGCAACCCCCTGCAACATTGTAGGCTGGGCACTGTGTGGCTGGACAGTGCCCAGGCAGAAAGGGACAGTGCCAGACTGAACATAAGCCAGCAGTGTGCCCTGATGGCCAAGAAGACCAAAGGCATCCTGGCCTGTATCAGGAATGGTGTGGCCAGCAGGAGCAGGGAGGTCATTCTTCCCCTGTTCTCAGCACTGGTGAGGCCACACCTCAAGTGCTGTGCCCATTTCTGGGCCCCTCAGTTTAGGAAGGATGTTGAGGTGCTGGAGGATGTCCAGAAAATGGCAACAGAGCTGGTAAAGGGTCTGGAGCACATGTCCTGTGAGGAGCAGCTGAGGGAGCTGGGGGTGTTTAGCTCTGAACCTCAGAGGTGACCTGAAAGGTGGTTGTACCCAGCTGGGAGTCGGTCTCTTCTCCTAGGTAACAACTGACAGAATGAGAGGACACAGTCTTGAACGGCACCAGGGGAAGTTCAGGTGAGATGTCAGAAAAAATTCTTCACTGAAAGGGTGTTTGGGCACCGGAATCGTCTGCCCAGGGAGGTGGTGGAGTCAGTGTCCCTGGACGTGTTTAAAAAACAGACTGGACATGGCACTCGGTGCCGTGGTTTAGTTGATCGGGGGTGTCAGGTCATAGGTCGGACTTGATGATCTCAAAAGGCCTTTTCCGACTTTGTCCATTCTGTGCTTAATCAACATCTGTATCCCTTACAAAGGACAGCTCTCATTTTTGAGTATGGTAACATGCTTGTTCTCAATAGAACACAAAAGCAGACCCTGGGTCAAAAACCCAAATAAAGTCCAAGACAAGAGAAAAGCTGCTTAGGTTGAAGGCAGTATCTGAATGTAACAAAGGGACCAAGAGGAACTGAAAGGAGAAATCTGGAAAAATTAAGAAGTATAATTTGATGAAGTGTTTTAATTCCCTTTTCATCACACAGCAGGGACCCAAGTGAAATCTTCATGCATTAGAGCATGTGATGACATCAACAGTGCTTGGTCTTGTGAATTCTATCATTACCAAAATTTCTATGTCTAGGAAAATATTAATTTAAGATTATTAAAACAATAATCTTCAAGGAAAGTGTTATGGGGAATATCTGTATAAAATAATTCGTGCTGGAAATAAAATAATATAAAAGGTCAGAAAAAAAGACAAAAGCTGATTCCGGGAAAGCTGGTTGGGCACCCGTGAATGGACAGCCAGCTCCAGGAGAAAGAAAAGAAATCAACAATTGAAAGAGGAATCGAAACCACGGAGATGGGGCATCAGTGATGACCTAATGACCGGGAACACCCACACATCAAGACTGATCAGATCTATGATGACTTGTTGGAAATCTCATCTGTTCATCACCTCAGCTGGGAAACCTATTCAGGAAACCTGGAATCTCAAAAGAGAACACATGAATATACAATCTGAGCAAAGATGGACAAACAAACCCTGTCCCGGGAAAAATAAACTCTATAAAAACTGGACTCTTGGTGGCGGGACTTTGTCAACAAGGAGGGATAGGTGCCATACAGGCCTGTCCAGTGTTCACCCAGTATCGATCCCGGGATTGAGACTGTCATTTTTTTTGTGGCTTTTCCATGATCGTTGTAATGCAAAAAATAAAATTTACTTTTATTTTATAAATTCGGCTGTTTCATTTATAACAAAACGAATCAGCAGTCATTTCTTATGGGAAAAAAAATGGGAAAGTGGAACGAAAGTTTTTTATCAGGAGAAACACTGACTATGCTTAAATCCTTCCTAAAAAATCCTTTAGGCAATCTTCATCTTTACAGATAAAAAAGAAAAGGGGAAAGAAAATCTGCTTTCAGCATAACACATTTATAAAAGTAGATAAGAGGCACAGACATGATTTTCTGCATAATATTAAATCAACTGTGATTACGTTTGATAAGGTAATTGATAAGATTCATACCTGTAAAGATCAGAGGTCAGCAATTTAGAGGCTGCAGTGGAACTTATTTTGCCACAAAACCAAACTGTTATAAATATGGTGAGCCGAATCTAAATTAAAAAAAGGCAAAATTTATTTTCTAGTTATTGCGAACTGAAATACAGAAAAGAAACAAAAACACAACAAACAAACAGCCAAATTGCTATGAAACAGCCAAAAATCTAAGCCACAACAAAGATAAAATTTGCTCAAATTGGGTAGCGAACACTAGATCGGCCCGCGCCGTGTCTCTCTGCCATTCGCTCCAATGTCCTGCTTTTAGGGTCCAGTTTTTATACTTTTTATTTCCCTCCAGGCAGGGTTTTTCATTTGTTTGAGGCAGGATTATGGGATTCATAGTTCTTCCTTTTTGGATTCAAACTTCTTCCTGAGTGAAATCAGAATGGTGTCTGCGGATTAACTGGAAATTTTATTGATATTGAGAGTGAAGTCTCTTCTCCAGAGGGGATGGTTATTGGAAGCTGGGGGATGGGTATTGGAAGCAGAGGGATGGGTATTGGAAGCTGAAGCTGTCTTGGAGCTGACGGGTGATTTGGTCGGGGAGGCACAGCTGAAATCCCCTCTTCAAATGCAGATTGAGGCAACATTCCTCAGTTCATCAAGTCCTCATGTGTCTTTGGCCTATTCCTGTAACCTGCAATTCTTTAATTTCATATGCCCAGATCAGTATACAGGGTCTATTTACAACAAAACCAAAGAAACAAACCCCAAGGACTGGATTTCAAGGTATATCCTGTCTTCTTGTGCTCTGTAGTTTTCAGGACAGGTGTTTCTTTGTGTTTAGTTTTTTGTTTACTCATTATGCCATACCTTGTATTTTTTCCTTATTTTTCTTCCTAGCTGTTTTTATTTCTTTCATCTTACAGCACATTTCTTTGAAAGATTTAAGTTCACAGATGGGAGATAATGGTCAATGAAGAACTGTAGCTAAAAGTATAGAAAACCAGAAAGATTCAAAGATGACACACTTTATTACATTGCCAGCTATCTTGATTTTAATGCAAGTTCTGTGATGTTTGCCATTCTTCCCCTCGAGTCTGGGCTGCCATAAGTCAAAATCTTTTATAAGAACCTCAGCACACTTTGTATTAAAAGTTCAGACATTTCTAGCCCTCATAAAAACAGAAAAACCCACAACCAACTAAAGAAAAAAACCCACCCCAAAGAAAATCCTCAAAAAACCACAAAAAACCAAAAAAACCACCCCACATTTAAAAGCACAAAAGAGCACAAGAAGTACTAAAGGCTAAAAAGAAATGAAAAAATATTTTCCTGCTAAACCTTTTTAAACAGGTTGTTATAAAAATATATCACATATTGATCTGGGGATGAGGAATTAAATCCCACAGCTACCAGGAACCACGGAAAGGCAATGGGAGAGGATTGGCTAAGGAATGTACAACACCATCTGCAAGTAAAAGGCTGAGCAGACTCAACCCCCTCAGTCTCCAACAACTGAATCCACATCAGATTGTTCAGATTGTTCAGAGGGGCGAACTCATCCTCTGTCCCCTCATCCTCTGCCCCAGACAGCCGAAACTACTTCTATACAGGAGGAGGACTCCGAATCCACAAAAGGCCGTCTGGGGACGGAGACCCTCTCTACAACTGAAAGCGGGTCGAGTTAATCCCAGGAACTCTATTCAGATTCGGTGGAGGCGAAATTAAAAACTGAATAGAAGGACCATCTCCGAGGAAAAGCTTGGCCTGGGGAAAAATAAACTGTATAAAGATGGGACCCCGAGAGCAGTATGTCGGAACAGATGACCACGGACCTAGCGAGGGCTGGCCTGGTATCTGTCTCCCAGTCTCGATCGGACTTAAACTCTGCTGTGGCAGGAATCCTTGCTGGTTCCGTTGTGATTTGGCTGTTTTGCGTTATACTCTTTTGTTTATTTTCTATTTTTGATCTATATATAATCAACCTAATTTTTGGAAAAATAAAGTATTGATTTTGATTAAGAGATTTGAGTCGCCATATTTATAACAACTGGCATGGCTTTATTTCTCACTATATCCTTCGTGTTTCCAATATTGACTCAACCAAAGCAGTTTCTAAATATCACACCTCTTTCTCAGCTGTTTTTTGCCAAAATGCAAACTGAACATATTCTGGATTTGGACAGAGACTTGTATTCCTTGCAGAGTATCTATGGCACACCACTTAGAAAGTTGATTGGAGTTTTACATTGTGTTATGTAGCCACTTTCACATTCAGGAGTTTTTTGCAATCTTTGTTCTCTACCCATCACGTAAAACTAGGAAAAGGGAATAAAAGACCTTGGAGTTCCTTAAGTATCTGAATTTCTGCAATGACCTGCTGACCTCTAGGGACATTTTCCCGCTGGACTTGAAAGTTCAACTACCTGCATAAAATCAGAGCAATAAAATCCATGCACACACAACACATATTTTTCAGTGAGGGATTATCCCCAGGAGGATCTATTTGAAATGATACAACTTTTTAAATTCTTTTAAGTAACTTTAGTCATGGATTTTTTCAGTTTTGCGGACGGGGAGAGGAATTGAAGTTTTTCTGCAAAATAATCCGTTCACTGAGGGTTTGAGGTTCACTGAGTGAGGCCTTATGGGCTTCAGTGAACAAAAAGAAGATTCCTAAGAGTTTAACAATTATAGGTTGAGATTAGCCAGAAGACACAGAAGAGATAAATGGACATTAACAAACATTACCTCCTGGTGCAGTTGGAGACACCTGGTCTGGGAAAAGATTGATAAGAGAACCAAAGAATGAGGACCAAAATAGCATCAAAAGTGAAGGGATCAAAAACCAATAAGAGGTTGAATGCTAAGAACGTAACGTAGAATCAATAAATGAGAAATTCTTCAGGGTTTTTGTATATAAATATGCAAATATTCTGGTAAAGAACCATGTGTAATGGGATAATTTCTACCACACATCCTGGCATGTGTGGATGGAATAATTTCCATTGCATATCCTGGCCAGAATAACATCCTGGGCAGAATAAAGTAATTCCTGATTATCTAAACCAAAAGATGTTGTTGGAGAGTCTTTATTCCTGCAGTTTCACTGACAGATCTATGCTGCTGTAATTCTACCAGTATCTTTTTCTGGGTTGACAAACTCTAGCAATGCAATAATCCATTATTTACACCAAGTCTTCATTAAAAGCTGTTGGCTTTTCATGCAACTATACTCTGTGGATGATAGAATTCTTAGAGAGCTCATTTTAACCAAGTACTGAAATCTGTGCTTCCTTTCTTACAGTTGCATACCTTTTAGAAGCTATACAGTTTTCTATCAGTAGATGGCCATGTCGTTTTACAGCTATTATTCCATTCTGGTTCTTCAGATTAAATATTAAAAAGACAAAACATTATAGCTGGCCCAATGTGATCTCTTTAGGCTGAAAATTTTTAGAGGTAAAGGAGTTCTACCTCTGCAGGGCACACAAAAAAAGGAGCTTGCCAAAGCTCTTACAGATGTGCTTCATATCAAAACAAGTCAGAAAAGTTAGAAAGTTCTCCTTACAAACAGTTCCTACTTCTCCAGCTGCAGGCCACTACATGCACTTCCATTTGGTTAAAATTGTCATGCTGTATGAAGTCTAAACCAAGAGACAGTAGGATCCTTAAAGTAAATACGGAAGGACTAAGCCATTAATCATAGTCTTTCTACCACGAGGCCTTCCTTCTTTTAAAGATTAATCAGATTGAGTTTCTCTGTGTACATTCAATAAATGTTAAATATTTATGTAATGTTTCTTAAGGATAAGGCTATAGCTAAATGGTCATTAAAAATCACGGCCAGGCATCAATACAAGAGGACCACTAGCTACTTTCAGATTCTTGAGGTTTATTAGAAATACATCTAAAAACAAAGAAAAAACAATTGTCTGTAGCATTTATTTTGCTTTGAATTGTACTGGCAAAAAGACAGAAAGCTGTTCCTCAGTAAAATACCTGCTTGGTAATGTAGTCAGCCACAACAGAGAGAGCTATGACCTGAGGCCTCTGGTTCCTGTTGACAACAGATTTTATCTCAGGTCCAGAACGGGCTCCTTATGACAACAGCAGATCTAGGAAACATTTAAATTAACATATCTGGATATATTGAATTACTTACAAAGAATATTTTGTTAAAAGTTCCTAGTTAGTGTCACCACCCATTGGTACATAGTGGGATGCTTGCTGTAAATTCTTGTCCAGCTACACAAAAACATCAGACCACTGTTAAAGAACTCCTGTGCTTTTATTGTATCATTGCTGTAACTCTGGCAGCCAGATTACACTTTAGACCAAAAGGTGTTGGCTAACACGCTCTGAAATTCTTAGAATACATTTTCTCAGAAGTCGTGGCTAGCAAGCCCTTAGTATCCTACAGCACACATCAATTAGTTCTCAGCTCCCACAGCAAACTTCTCAAAGGTGCTGGCCACCAAGCCACAACTCACAACCAAAGGTGCTGGCTCACAAGCCACTGTGCACCTCTTCTTAAAGGTCTTGGTTCACAAGCCACAACACACTTCCACAAGCTCCCCACTCTCACAAACTTTGGTACCAAGGATGGGGAAAAATATGACAGCCATGCTTTGCCCAGACAAAGCAAGGAAGGAGAGAAATAAAGGTGAAAAAGAGAACAAAGAATGAGTCTATAATTACCACATTGGTTCTGCTCTGTGGATTGACCAGAGCTGAGGCAGACAATGAGAGTGAAAGAGAAAGACAGGAAAAAGAGAGCAAGGGGTCCTGATTCTCTTCATTTTATATCTGACCGGTGCGTGCCCCTTATGCAAACTAGACTTTTTGTGCTGTTTTGTTCATGCCTCCACAGACAGCCACTTGAGGCCTCGGGGAGAGAGCCAAGCAGGAGGATTAAGCACAGGTGGAAGAAGTTGGATCAAGTGCTGCCCCACCTCTGCAGGACCGTGGCTTCAAATCACATTTTTCTTGTTGTAACAGTCAGAATCTTTGAGACAAACATGCTTATGCCTGATCCTCCACAGTTAGTTGTACACTTATGTCCTATCACCACTTGTAAATAATAGGTAATCCCAAATTGTGTCCCAGAATGTGTATTCCTGGATAACAGAAATTAGGTCTCAATTTAGAATAATGTTGTCTAATTACAACAAAACATTATTTACATTTCTACAAGATAAACACAGGGATGTTATTTTACAGTAAGCAAAGAAACATGTTAAGAGTTACGTTTCTCTAAAAGAAGGAAAGATTGAATGCAGCACTTAGTGCCACAGTGTAATTTACATGGTAGTGTTGGGTCATAGGTTGGACTCAATGATCTCAGAGGTCTTTTCCAACTTAACTGATTCTGTGATTCTCCATTGTTCCAGCAGCTCCGTGTCCTTCCTGTGCTGGGGTCCCGAGAGCTGGATGCAGCACTGCAGGTGAGGCAGAGTCATCTCCCTGAACCCGCTGGCCACAGTGCTCTTGATTCATCCCAAGACAGAACTGTTTTTCTGGGCTGGAAGAAGAGACAGCTTTTGTCCAGCCTCTCATCCACCAGCAACCCCAAGTCCCTCCTGGCATGTCTCAATCTGTTCATCCCTCAGCTTGTATTGATAACACATAACCTGAGGTTATTCTTCCCTCTACCTTCTATGGAAGCTACATAAGTCACGGTGCACTGTACACTTTGTTTATGACATCTTCAGAATGTGTGGAAATCACATCATGGCACATGGGTCTGCCTTCATGTTAACAGGTATGGGCTTCCAGCTGCCAAACAGGGACAGCTGAATATCCACAACAGGTATTTTTTAAGAACACAGAAAAGCAAATAAAGGAGTATCCTGGTTTGAGCCTGGGATAGAGTTAATTTCTTCTCAGTAGCTAGTACAGTGCTGTGTTTTGGGATCAAAGTGGGAATAATATTGATACCATACTAATGTTGTGAGGGTTCCTAAGTTGTATTTATCCATGTCAAGGACTGTTTTTTTGTGTCTCATGATATGCCTGTGAGGAGGTACACAAAAGAAAAACTATAAAGGAGCATATGTGGGGCAGGAGATCCAGTCTGACTAAAGGGATATTCTACACCATAGACTGTCATGCCCAGTATATAAATTGGGGGATTTACTTGGAAATGGGGCTGCTCTGAGTTTGTGAACAGGGTATGAGTTTGTGAACCCCCTGGCATCAATCAGGGAGTTATGAGCAACTGTATTGTGCATCACTTGATTGATTTTTCTTTCTCTTTTAATTATCATTGTTATTTACTCTTATTGTAATGTTTTACTTTGTTTTCAACTGTTAAACTGTTCTTATGTCAACCTACAAATTTTAACTTTTGGGTTTCCTCCCCCATCACTGAGGTGGGGAGTGTGAGAGGAAGTATTGAACAAGTGGCTGCATGGTGCTCAGTTGCCACTTCAGCTTAAATAAAACAAGGAGATAACTTCCTTAGCAGATTTTTCTAAGCTTTGCTGAATTACTACAAATAGCCACTAACAGATGTAATTTCTATTACAGATCTTTTTGGCAAGCTAACCTTTTTTCCACTCAGCTGTGATAGCCCCCTTCTGTCCCTGTAGGTTTTAAGGAAACCCACAAGAGTAGAGACCCCATTTTGCACTGACCCTTTCACCCCTTACAACATTCACTGGAAATACCTCAAGGTTCCTTTGTAGAGAGGGAGGAGGGGAGGAAAAAGTGCCAGTCCAAATTACATTGAATAGATGATAGTGCTTTACGTTGAAAGATCCTTTACAGGCAAATCTTAACAGTTGTGACTGACGAGAAGACCCTATTGTAGCAGGCATTAGCACAAAGACAAATGAGTCATACAAAACACTGTACATGAGCCCCTTCAAATGTTGAGTTAAAGTGGGATGTTCTGCCCTGAAATAATCCAAACTTTTTATAAAATATATTTTTGTAGAAATTCAAACCCCTCATTTATCCTTTTTATAGCCACTTTCTGTCTGCATAGCATCACATCAGCTACAAGAAGGTGATGGGGTGCCATGCCCACTGTGCAACAAATGTTTCAGGGAAAAAGTCCTGCAACCTTTTGATCCTCTTTGGATTCACTAGAGTAACAAATTTGCTTCCTAAATTTGCATGTGAGGTTGATTACTTACATGATGTTAGGCAAAATTATGTTTGCCCTTCCCCTTAAAAGTTTCCTCATGGTATGCTTCTGTGGGAAATGTCACATCTATTAGTGGTGACAGGTGGAGTAAATTTCTACCGGTCAAGTAGCAACACTGAGGCCTTTTGTCACCCACATCCCATGGGTGCCTGTGTGAGCATGGGCTGCTTCATGCCATTTTGGCCCACAGAGAAGGAACAGCAGTGGAGGAAACTCTGTAAGACACACTGCTCTGTCATCTTTTGTTAGAGGTCTTTCGGTGATTGCTTAAAGGCAGGTTAGCCTTCCTTCCTTCCTTCCTTC
>VZDJ01000151.1:684220-704982 GCA_008694505.1 Cyanoderma ruficeps | reverse complement strand
CCTTCCTTCCTGCCTTCCTTCCTGCCTTCCTTCCTGCCTTCCTTCCTGCCTGCCTGCCTGCCTGCCTGCCTGCCTGCCTGCCTCCCTCCCTCCCTCCCTCGATGCTAGATGTCATTAGTGTCCTAAATTGGTATCCTTTGTCAAGAAGAAAAAAATGCTGTGGTCTGATGTAATTTTTTTTTCCACTCTGCCAATGAGTTGAGTATGGTTAGGTATGAAAGATTCACAAGCCACTTGAACTTTAACACATTAAACTTCTGAGACAAGTATGACTTTACCTGTTTTTGTTTTGCTTGGTACCCATGAGCTGCTTCAACTGTGGAAGGGGTAGCCCACAAACTCTCTACAGTTCTGCTTACATAAGCAGCAAGTTGTCTCAGCATACCAGGGTCAGGGTTTTAGTTTCAAGCTTGTAACTGAAGCTCTTGATGTTTCATCTGAGGAGCTGTTGTAAGGAGTGATTTGAAAGATGCTATTTAGTCCGGAGTTTGAGCTCCCAAAGGAAGCACATGAAGGTTTTTCTTAAGACAGATGGAGAAGCTCTCACACTTCATGCCCACAAGAGGTGAAATGTGTTTATGATCTATATGGTACACCTATATGCAAACCTCTTTGCCTCAACAAACACAGTTTCTTACATGGCCAGGCGAATAGCTTGGCCTCTCTCCTTTCTGAAGACAACACATAGACTTTAAATACCAAGCTATTTCTTCTTGTTTTTCATTTAGAAGGAACACTTCTGGTTCAGTGTCCCTTCCAAATAACAAACAAACAAAGAAAAAAAACCCAACTCCCCCCGAAAGACTCTGCCTCCNCCAACCAACCACCCAGAAAAACTAATTTCTTCCAAGGAAAGATATTTGGTGGAAGTTTCATACATCCTCCTATTCATTCCATGTCTCTTTTCTCCTCTGCTGACACAGGAAAGAAAAAGGGACCTGTAGCCTGTGACAAGGTGAAAATTTAGCTGAGATGACCTGACACAATTTTTGTTTACAAAAGAAAATGTAGAACAATGACGTAACTGTTTCTCTAGTGAGTCCAGAAAAGACTTTAAACACAAGGAAGAAAGAGGAGGAAGGTGCAATGTACATCAAAAGACTAATCCTACCTTAGAACCCAATATTAAATTGCAACAAAAAGTTGGGGAAGAGTATATGTCCTGTGGAGGACTTTATTAAAAATTAATGTAAGGTTTATCATGCACATTTAGATTTCAATTTATGCTTGTAAAGCTACTACTGGAAAAATTAAGTTAGAATCATCAATCTGGCTAAAAATCCATACAAAAACAAAAGTAACTAAGGGACAACTTGCAGATCAAGAAAAGGTATGTTGTCATTTTGGATGGATTATCACAAAACCCCTAAATCTATTCGCAAATACAGTCTCAGTAGCCAATGTATGGCAACTCTGCTTGGCAAAGCATCCAAAACAAATGCCTCACTTTCAGCCAGGATTCTGTTATTCAATACTACCTCAAGTCACTGCCAGAGGTGCAGGTAATGAATTTTCTCTCTCCCTTTACAAGGAGAAGGCCATTCCTTCTGGTGGAGCAAGCGTGGCAGAGAGAGCAGTGATTCTTGTCCCCAGCTGGAGGGAGCAGTCTGGGTGATGTGGCTGCTGACACTGTATCTGCAGTGCAGTGCAGTCGAGCTCTGCACTTTCTCTTTTGTACACTTTTGTTATCAACTTTTTTGCTGTTACTCTTTGTTTTTCTATCTCATTGCTGTTTCCAGTAAATTGTTCTTACTTTCAGTCCACGATCTTTGCCTTTTGTGCCTCTAGTTCTCCTCTCCAATCTGCCACAGAGTGGAGGTGGAAAAGGGGGGGGGAGGGGGGGGAACAAATGAGCAGCATGTGGTTTTGGAGCCTCATTGGGAGAGGGCACTAAACTGGGGACTACCATTTCAAACCACAACAATGGAGAAGATGGTGCAGCTCACAGCATTCCTAGGAATACTCGGAAAAGCAGAGGAATCACTTTCCAACTTAATGTTGGAATTACCATCCAAACAAAAACCCAAACGTATGTCTACAGCTGTGATCCAGAAATGCACTGCAAATCCAAGTTAAGCAGCAAGAGCAATAATGGTTTTCTCACATGGCACAGCTCATAATTTCTCTGTAACAAGATATACAGTTCAACAGCAAAATACCATGAAAATTAGAGTGTCAAGGACTTTGGATATACAGCCTTGCATGTAAGTCTGTTCAGGGAGAATTAAATGCTATGCTAATAAAATCCTCAGCATTGCTGAGGAGTCAACAGCATGACTCAAAAGGTGCAGAAAAAATGATTAGCCAAAAGGGCCAGAAACTAAAGCTCATATGCAAGACTAGCACAGAACCATCAAACCTCTGATACCAAAATTGGTAGGATAGAAAATTTCTAATACAGTTTTGAGTATTAGAAAGCAGGCATTCTTAATTGCAGTGCACTATTCACTCAGAGGATCCTTCCTCTGAGTGAGTGTGCCAAGTGTTTGGTAAAGTTTTTACCTTACACACTGATTACATATTCATTAGCTATCCATTAGCTATCCCCATGTACTTATCTTATATGTATTATTTTATTTTACATAGTCACACCCCTTATCAGAAGGCCTCATCTGGTCTTTTGGTGTCTTCTTTGGTGATCTTCAATGTCCAGTGTCCCAAAATTTTTAGATGGGTGTTGCTTTACCACAGGTTTGAGAAGATGCAAATTTCTTTCTCATTTCCCAGCCCAGCTGTAATAATCAGAAGTTCTTCCAGGGAAGAATTCTCCGGTGTCTCACAGTCATCACTAGTGATGGCCATGAGAGGGGGGCTTTTATGTTTCAGCTGCAGGCAATCCTTTTTCCAATGCCTGTCTTTATTACAGTATGCACATTGATTAATGCCAAGTCTCCTGGGGGAATTCGAGGTAGGTTGCCAATGCCCTCATCCCCTTCCTCTCACCAAGGGCACCATTCCTTTGGAAATTCCTTCCATAACTGCAATTACTTTTTGTTTTGCTATTTCTGACTCTTTTTCTCTATTGTGATAAACTCCCCAAGCAACATCTAACAGCTTCCCTAAATCATACTGCTCTTGTTCCTGAGCCTTCTGGAGTTTCCTTCTAGTATCACCTGAGGATTGCCCCACATATGTGGGGACAAGTTGAGTTTTTCCCTCCTCTTCTTCAGGACTGATATTAGTACATTTTGAGCCATTTCTTTCAGATGACTTAAAAATCTGGTAGGTGATTCCTTGAAATCCTGCTAAATTTCAAATGATTTTGACATATTGATAGCCTTTGGCATGGGATGTCTAATTCCATTTAGTATCCACTGTTGATATCTATTTCATCTCTCTCTAAACATGGGCACATTAGAGTTCCTCTCAGGATCTACGGTGCAAAAATTAATGTCCAATGTACCCAGCAAATTATCCAACAAAATTTGCTCTTCCACAAACCTCCTACAAGTTTTAACAATCATCTCTCTTTCAGTACCATCAAAAACATTTTGAACATGGTGTTTTAAAATCCTTCCAGTCAGAATCCTGAGTTTTAATCATAGTTTCAAAAGCTTTTTCCATTTTGTCTGGGTCAGCTCAGTAGGTGCCAGTCACTGCCTTCCAATTATTGGCATCTGTTACTGAAAATGTCACTTTTACTGTGATTGAACTGTCTGTACCTACTGCCTGATGAAGGCAGATACTATCACACCTCTGTGTTTAGTTCTAGTTCTCCCAGCAACCAGACTAAAACCCTCTGCTCCTTGATACAGCCTTTCCATCTCTAGTTTCTCCTCTGCTCCTTGATACACTGGTGTGTTGGGGTGGGGGAAGAAAAGCTTCCCCAAGCACTGAAAAAATAAATTATAATCTGAGTAATTGTGGTCTTGAATTATGGACTATGTGTGTATTTACAGATGAACAGTACGCAGAGAGGAAAAATAATAATTAACTATTAATAATTTCTTTACAGTAGAAGGGAAAAAAAAGAATTTTTATTTTCATTAAAATTCATCATGCACCAAAGTTCAAAAATAGACGATGTCTCTTCAATGCTGGAAGTGGAGAGAAATTGACTATTTAGAATACTGCTGTATGAAGGAAGGAGTTAGGCTAGGCAACATATTTTCCTAACATGTAGAAACACACCTGGAGACAACTAATAGGACTGTTATGAGACCATTTTGAAACATGACCACCATGAGCAAGACAGGAAACATTTAAATATCCTATCTCTGCAAAGGAGACATTTTCATTGTTCTGCAGCATGTAAACTTCTTTTCTCTTTAACTGATGGGGCTTTTGTCTTCATCCCTACTTTGAAAATTATTATTGTTGTTGTTGTATGAATTAATTACCAGATACCTGGGAAAAAAACAGAATATTTGGAATGGAAAGACCAAGTCATCTTGGAACACTCAAAACTCTAACTTTTTCACATCATATTCCCATGACGCTAGATGGAAAAACTATTATGCAAGTTTGTCATTATGATACACATTAAATATCTAAAGACACTTAAGTAAAGGATGAGTACCTTGATTATCTGCATTTGCCATCAAAACATTTTTACCTGACAGGCCATTTTCTTCAATTATACCACATGAAGATCTGGATAGTTATGTCCATAGTGCTTACCCGCAAATATTTATTCTTTTATGACTACCTCATGCTAACCTCACGTGCTATAGCAGGGTTTTCCCCCCAGTGCAAGCCTGAAGATGAAGAGCATACTTTAGTAGTATAAGCAACACTGAACTAGAGTATGTTTTTAGGGAAACCTACCAAAGTAGGTTTACTCCAGAGCCCAACTCCACTTTTTCTTTAAACAGTAGGGTTATATCCACAAGGATCTGATGCAGATGGGAAGAGGATCAAGGCACTAAAAACAACAGACCATACAATGCATAAATACATCCCTGCAGGCATTTTAAATTGATGAAAGTAGTCAGTAGTTTGGACATAAAGACAAACATTATTTCTAGCTAATAACTTATTCTTTCCTCAGACTTCAGTGCTTTTTGTTGCTGTCCATGGACCTTGATTTTAATTTAACCTTCAGGCCAGCACTTCATCTAACTTTATCAGAGACATCAGTCTTCATAACCGCATTTTGTGAAGAAGCTGTTTTTTTCCTGCAAAGTTGGGTTTTCCAGGCTGCATCTCCCCAACAGTATTGAATATTTTCCCTTTACTAGCAGACAAGAAAAATTAGTGGTTTTCTTCTCTTAGAGATCTCATTTACAGATAAGGTGCTTTTGGTTAGAACAAAAGACAGAACTGCACTGATAAACACATGGATAATTAAAAATTAAGTGTTTTCCTTTCAGCTTTAATGCACAGAATCTCCAGTGTAAACTTATTCCTCTTTGTTTATTTTCTCCGCAAGCTGGTGTGGCATATCCACAGGCTTCACTACCATGAAACATTTAATGTAAGAAATATTAAGTGAACTTTCTGTGCCCCTCCTTGCCCTCATGTTCCCTTTAAAATTTCACTGAAATAAGACATATTTCTTGGACATGGCAAACAGTTCTCCCTGCAAAAGAAAGTTATTGTTTTGTTTTAAACATAATTCCTGGCACTAACATCTTTATCTTTCTGTAACTGAGGGACAGAGTGTTATTTTCTGTGTAAATATGTTTGTTTGCATCAATAAATCAAGACTGACTTTGAATTGACCCCATATTGTATCCCTCAGTGGAGATCTACGAAAGGATATTCATAATACCTGTGGACATTTGCATTACACCAGTGTGATTTTTCATCATCAGCAGACGAATACAAAAAACATGGACAAAATAAAACATGGCAGATATATGCAAAAGACAGATTGAAGCTGATTTATTTAGAAGTCTATTATTTATTATAGCCATTTTCGGTCTTCCTCTTGAGTATGTGGAATGCAATTATTTTTTGTAACTGTAAAATTAAACAGGAAAAAGGAGGACACAAAATAAAATAATGAAGAGCAGGAGAAGATACAGCACTCTTCCTTCTGTCACTTCAATAAAAAGAGATTTTTTCTGCTCACTAAAATCAGAGGGGATTGTGAAGAATTGGTAGAGATAACAGCAGGTTAGAAAATCAGAGGAGAACAAAGGAGGAAAAAGGTACAACCAGTAGCTTAAATAATCTGCCATTCATTTTAAACTATTAAAATTTTTGCATTTAGGCACAAAACATTTAAAATTTGGGTCCCCCGAAAATAATTATTAGGGCAAAATTTTAGCAGTGGCAGCCCTAACAATGAACGGGATTATACTTCTCAGAACCTTCTCAGAGTCCAGACCAGAGATCACCATGCACATCCAACTTAAGAACTAAGAACATCATCTCTTTTAGGATCCAGTCCTGGTCTGTAATAGAGGGGAAATGCCTGTGACTTCCCAGACTACTTCTTCCCCGTCAGTCCTCAAGTACCTGACATTTTACTTTCAGAACCAAATGAGTATTTGGGACAGGGTTTCCAAAGCCACCTTTTTCCTGAAAGATTGGTACTGAATATGCAGTGCTACATGCTGCTACCATTACTGTGTTGTGTGACACTCTTGTTCCTGGACACCTTTTCTCTAACCTCTATAATCTATTATTCCTTTTGTCAGCTGTGGAGGTACTGCAGGGTTTATTGCACAGATGATTTTTAGAAAGTTAACAACCTGAGGTGATGTTTAGCCTGATTTATCTTAATTTAAGCTGATAGAAAAATCCTGCCCAGCAGTGGATCATTTTCTCAATAGCTGAAACACCCAATTATTATGACTAAGTTTGGTATGTTTTCTTGACCTAGACAAGGATAAAAGACTCTGCTATATTACGTTTCTCACAGTATCATTGATCAACCAGAAAAATGGAAAGTAATTGAAGTAGGAAAGAACTCAATGGGACATTTCATTTTCTCGATAAGGAAGATTACGTTACTGTATTCGCTTATTTTGAAAAGAGTCATCTGGAGTTCAGTTATAACTATCCAAGCATGTTTTAAAATAGAAGTTATCTGATATCAATAGAATCATGAAAGGCTAAAGGAATAAACTCAACCCTTTAAACCCTTAGTTTAAAATTGGAGAGAAACACAGTGTAGATACAAGCCAAATTCAATGACATTTTCCAGACCGGGAAGGAGTATGAAATTACAGCTGTGCTTAGGAGTCACCATTAGTATTGGATTAAGATGAAAACCAACCCCAAGGTGCAGTGAAACTATGTAGCAGTCCAAATGTGCATTTCTCTAAACTATATTATGAAGGCCTCACGCTTGTTCACTGTTTAACAGATATACTGTTTGGGCAGAGGTTTTCTGGGTTTTCTTTTCCTTTTCTCACTTAGTCATTTCTTTTGCAAAAAATTGTCCCCGCAGACACATTTAGAAGGCAACTAATTTCCAAAATCACATCACTTCCTTGCTTTCAGAGAAAAAACGTACGAAGTGAGTCCTGCTAGAGCCATCTCTTGGGAATTAGGGGACAACTCATGTCTCATGAAAAGGACAGATCTGATGCATGTGGCTTTGGGAGGAGAACAGAGTCTCTGTCTAATATTTTTAGAGAGCACATGTGATCTTAGGTTGACCTAATGTATTTGTATGAATCACTGACCGCCAGGCACCCACAAGGAATCAGAAACTGGAGCCAAAAATCTCTTAAGATATTGGTAAGATGCAAAGAGTGACAAAAAGCAATAGCATTTTGCTCTCTTGCTGCAAACCATAAAATTTTCAAGTAAAACATACTTGAATAAGCATAACTTTAAGGGAAAACTACATGCAGAATATATAGACACATTTTCCTATATATTATTATACAGTAAATAAAATTCTGCAAATAATATATATACTGTTTTCCTGTATATTATCTGCTGTATGTTATTTGGCTAACTGGCTCTCCTGAGCTACATTTAGTCAATTATTCTCTCATTGTTTACTGATGTTTAATTCCCAGAACTTCCAATATATTTTTCAATAAAACTTTTGTAAACTAGTTAATCATAACTAGTTATTCATAATAAACTTCAGATTTTAATTTTGTTTAAGAAAAACTATCCCCTAAGGAGCAAACTGAGAAGTATGAAGTTTTTTACCAGTTAATAAAAAAGCCTCCTGGAAAATATGTTCCAAAAATAGTTTCAACTGATGTCAATGGAATTAAAAATAGAATCTTTCATTCACAAACTTCTGCTTTGGTGATGCAAGAGAAATTCTGAATATCTGTAGATCCAGGAAAATTTGCTTTAAACAGGGATGATCTCTAAAGTCACCAGTATAGTGTTTCTCTATTTTTCATTGAAAATAAAAGAAAAATCAAAGTATTCATGAGCAATACAACCAGAGCAATAGAAAACATGGTACATGTACAATATGGACATGTTTCCCAAAGACCTTATATTTGAAGAAGATAGTGTCTCCTCTGGGGTCTAAAAACATACTCAAAAGGGAATGAAAGTTCCGGTAGGGACAAGAAAATTGAATGAAATCCTTAGATTAGGAGAAACAAGAAGGAATATATAGCAAACATCATGGAAACATTTCCAATTACTTTTTCACTTCTCCTCTCAGGCCATTTCTTCTGCCTCTGGTTCAACTCATAGAATGTTCTTGCTCTGTTTGAAACTGGAAAGGCATCAACATCCCAGTCCATGCTCAGTATCACAGAATCACAGAATCGCAGAATCATAGAATCACAGAATCACAGAATCACAGAATCATAGAATCATAGAATCACAGAATGATGTGGTTGGAAAAGACCTCCAAGATCACTGAGTCCATCCCAGCCCCAACACGTCAATTAAACCATGGCACTGAGTGCCACATCCAGTCTTTCTGTAAACACATCCAGGGGTGGTGACTCCACCACCTCCCTGGGCAGATCATTCCAGTACTTTATCACCCTTTCTGTACCAAACTTTTTCCTAATATTCAACCTATATTTTCCATATTTCCCTATATTTTCTATATTTCTACTTCAGTAGATCCTGAACAAAGCTGTTCTTAGCCCATCTATACCATTTCGTCCTGCATTAGTTTTCTACTAAACTTCCTATTGCAAACAGACAAGAATTTGTACTCGATAAGGTTCATGTCTGCAATGCTGTTCCTGAACTCACAATGTAGAATCAGGAGCTTTGTGAAAAGCTTTCTTAAAAGAAAAAAATAAAGAAGAAGTTCCCTTCTGAACGTGTTAGGTGATTCTCTGTTTGAACACAGGAACTATTGCACTGTAGCCAAAAAAAGGCCCACTTTAGGAAGTGGGGGAGAGGGGAAGGAGTAAAAGAGAGAAATGAATAAAATGGAATTCAGAATTCTGTGTACATTAATGTTGTATGAAAACTCCTTTTAGGGTAGCAAACAGTAGTCACAGAAAAAAAAATTCTGAAATACAGTCTGTCATGTTGCAAGTCAAACCTGATTTTACTGACATATGTCTCCAAGTCTGAGGTTATTATTTAAATGATAGGTGGAATAGTGAAGACTATTCAGCCTTTAACTGGTGAAGTGATTGTAAATGCTGTTCTAACTTATGCATTGGTACTGACGTTAATTAAGTAATAGCAGAGATTTTCTTCAACTTTGTGGAGCGCAATCAGTTCTCTTACGTTCCATAAATGCCATAGCTACAATGTGTGGTATTAATTTCAAACTACAGTGAGAAATGGTGATTGTTGCCAAATGTAATCATAATTCACAGCCAATTTTGATATTACAGTCAGGTTCAGTGTGCAGAGAAATTATTTAGTCCATAATAACTTCAAGAAGTCCTAACCAGGCATTTAAAAGTTTTGCCTTTTCCACCTCAGCTACATATTTCCTGTTCTACACCTGCAAATGATCCAGAGGTAACATTAGATATTTAAACTTGCTATTCCAAAAACAGTTGAACGTTACTTGGTTTTCTTGCATTTGTCAGGTACAGGAAATCACATCAAGGTGTGTTGTTGCTGGTAACAAGCACAGGGGAAGTTTCCATTCATGGCAGAGGCTCACACTGAATCTGTGTTGTCTGGATTTTCCCAAGGCAGAGCACTTCTAAAGGAGAAGTAGACTGGTGCTCTTCTCCCTTTCTCTGCTCATTGCTGGTGTCAGGCAGACAGTCCTCATGGCAAGGTTAATGCTGGGGCTATACTGGCCATTATAAATGGCCTAGTAGACGATTTTCATTTTTAGAATGAATGTATGTAGGCATTCAAATTAACTGCTGGAGTCCTATTAAAAATGCCTACAGTCCACTGCCTTTTCATAAAGTAATTTTCTTTGATTTAGGATGAACTCGGAACTGCAAGTCATGGAAGTTTTCTGGGTCATTAATATAAGCAGCTTCACTTATTAACAGGTTTCCATCATAACAACCACCCTAGGTACTAAATAATTTAATCCCAGGTCAAGTCTTATCTCCAGCAACACTATTTGTATCTTAGTGCAGATGAAAAAATGCTCACTCTGGACCAAACAGACCTCTTGCTTAAGCACTTTCAGATTCCTTTGCAAGCATCTGCTCTTCCCTATGAAGACCAACAGGTGGGATTTTCATGTCCATGAACCCACAAGAGCTCCTTGAGCAGCACCTTCTCACCCACTTTACAGAAAACTAACCTATCACAACATTTTTTCCAAATATTTGACTTTAAAAAAAAGCAAAAAACCCAAGAGCACTCATGTTTGGTAAGTAAACAGTAGATGAGTTTTGTTTATTACAGTTTCCATGTATTAGCAAGACAAACCTGTTGATACTAAACTTTGGAAACCCTGCCAAGGTGTTTGTCAAGACAAGAGCTAGAAGTTTCAGAACTAAAGTACTGGTTTTAGTGAGCTGAATACCAGGGAGTCTATGTGTTCACATAAATGTATTACATCAGTCCAGCCTCACAGTCTCTGAACCATTAGAGTAGCCACCAGCTGGGACCTGCAGTATATTCTAGACAGCCAGACTCTGTGGATGTTCCTCTTTGCATAATCACAGCTATCTGACAGGCCTGTAGCAGTCCATCACATGGATTTGATTAAAGTTGCCAATACTTTCACTGCTCAAGTTTGTAAAATATATTGGTTTTTCACCCGTATAATTCTTACCACAGAACAGAGGGTTCTACTCCCTTTGGGTGTTCCCAAGCAAAATCAGCTCATGGCAGAACTCTCCACAGGTGATGGACAGCAGTGATCCAGAAATAGCATAATTTCATGGCACAATTCCCTCATAGGGAGAAATTTCCTTCCCCCACATAGAATTAGCTAATACATTTAACAAAATATAGGTACACATGGAAGATAAACTATAATTCAATTAGTGGGTGTGCAAAAAGTCATACTTCACAACAGTAGAAGAATGAAAATAATTTGAAATAAAATTTTATTGCTTCAAATGGTATTAATGATTTTCCAAAATTTCTAAAAAATATCTTATTTAGTGGGGTTGAGGACAAATTTTAATATAGAAGACACGGTAGAGTAAAGCTTCCTAAAGGTATATGATAGTTCAATGTATAGATATCTTTTTAGGACAGAAACTATTGAAAGACACTTTGTTATTTCAGTGCAATGTTCTCTCCTGTGTAGTGTTCATAGGAATAAAGGCAGCAGTCCTGCTGAGGGGCATCTCTAATGAAGTCATCCTTTGGCTTTCTCTCTGGTTTTCCCCTTTAAACCTTTGAGTTTGCCTATCAACTAATTCTTCTACATGAGTGGAAATAGGTCCCTCAAATACCATCTATGAGACCTCTGAGTTTCACCTTTGGTAGAAGTCTGGCCCAAAACGTACTGAATGGTAGGAAAAGGTTTCTAGATACTGTTCAGAAAGATTGTATTTGAAGTGGCTGATACTTGATAAAAGCCACAGGAAATACTCACTTTACATAAAGTAAGTAAGAAGNTTTTTTAAATACAGGAATGAACTAAGTTTGCAAAACAAGAAATTCACTGTATGGGAAGAGTGGTTGCAGCTAAAAATATATTCATGACAACCTTGTAAAATAATGTTGTCCATGGAACCAGAAAATTTTTCTTAGTTGTTTTTATTTTTCGCATGCAATAAACATGTTTATGTTGGAACAATAATGAATTTTTCTGAACAGAGATATACCAAATGTTTTGTGCTCTATGATGTTTTACTAGATTTAGGAAGTTTCTGTCTTCTTTTTGAATTGGACCAGGTGAATTTATTTGAATTGCTTCTTCCCATACTAGTCAAAACATTACTGTCTGATGTCTTCTGAAAGCAGAAGTGTGCTGCTTAGGGAAATATGTGTAAAATTATGAACAAGAAACATTGTAACAGCATTCAGGAAAAGATATTGGAAGTGGATGAAAATCCTGACAATAGCCATTCCCCTGACAAGACCCTGCTAGTGCAAGAAAAGCAGCCAAAGCAGGGGTTATTACTTCATGTCTCGATATCAGGACTTCTTTCAGTAAAGACAACTCCCATTCCTTAAGTGCTGAAGGGACCACACTGTTGTAAGTAAACCAGTGATCTTCCCAGTGTAGCAGCAGTGACTGTATTGGGGAACTGCAGCAGAAGGTCAGTGCCAAAGCCTTTGCAGATCAAGTTTCAGCAAAAAAACCCCACACATTTTCTGGAGAAGCAGATTTCAGAATTGCAGGATATCTTGCCTGGAACTCTTATTAATCAGATCACATGCATTAGCCATCGTGGCCTCCCTTTGAAGAGAAAGAAATCCCTTGGTGGGAAAGAAACTGAGGGTCAATAATAAAATCTACCTCTAAAAATAACATCAGCTTTACAATAGGGCTTTTGCTTTTACACATTTTATATAGGCAAATTACTTGACAAACTTCTTTGATAGCAGAGAAGCAGCCTTAGTTTGCTATCTTTGAGCCACTTACTCATCCCAAGAGCTTTATCAAATATACAATTTTCATTCTTCTGCAAACAAATTTAAAAATCTGGTATCTAAAGACAAGAGCCATTCCTTTTTTGAAGCTGGCAGCACCGACTTGGGGAGAAGTTATGCATTATCTTTTTTTACAGCAGATTTTTCATTTTATCCACTGGAAATAATGAAATATTAAATGAATGTGCTCTAATTTTTTGTATTAAAAAATTAAATATTTTGAAGGGAAGAGAAAGACGATCATACAACCTAACTCAAGATTACCACAGGGAATTTTTCTGGTGCTGTGGAGAAGCCCAAGAGAGTGCAGGTAGTGCACATCCACAAGCTAGCCCTCCTATTCAGACCCAGCACCAAAGAAATCAGTGTTTCTAGGGAAATAACTTCTATGCCCTATGAGCAGTGTATGTAGCAAACTGCCAGCACAGCAGTTCCTGGCTGATTAGCATGTTACACATTCACAACACCATTCCCTCCACCATGTTACACATTCAGAAGTACCTTGTATTTCCCCAAAAAGTCCCACTTTCCCCAGAAGTCATCACTTCCCAGTTTCAGCTGGCTTTGCTTGCTAGAGCTCTGAGGCAGGAGAGCATAAAAGTCATGCCCTGACCTGGATGCTCTTGGTTGTTTGTTGAACACCACTGCCCCTGCTTGGCACAACACTGCTTTCTACAGGCATGGCAGAAGTTTTCCAACAAGATTTTAGGTTTTTAACAAGGCTTCCTTTTTTTTTTTTTTTTTTTTTTNGGATGTTAAGGCTTAAATTTGACTCTTGAAATCAGAGAATTGCAATAATTAGGGAAATACTAAAAAGAAAGTTACAGCTGTTTGAACAACTAATACATTCATGCATTTTGTTACCTTCAAGTGTACTAACAAGGAACCATCATCAATACCTCGAACACAGAGTACAGGAAACTTCAATATTCTCTTTCTCCCCAGCCAAGTCAGGGTAACAGAAACACTTTTTTCAAATTCAATATTAAAAAAAAGCAAACTCAAAAAAACCCAGTGAAATGTCTCTGACTGGCCACCAGCTGCATGAAGCACTGTTCACCCCCACGCTCTGGGCCCAGCCTTCCAGCCAGTTCTTAACCCAGTGAAGAGTGGCCTGGCCAAGCCATGGGCTGCCAGTTTATCCAGGAGAATGCTGTGGGAGACAGTGTCAAAGGCTCTGCTGAAATCCAGGTACAGAACATCACAGCCTCCCCCCCAACTACCAGACAGGTCACCTTGTCGTTAAGAGGATTTGGGTCAGGCAGGTCAGGTTACCTTTCCTAAACCCCTGCTGGCTGGGCCTGATCCTTTGATTGTCCTGGATATGCAGTGTGATTGCACTCAAGATGATCTGTTCCATTATCTTGCTGGGCACTGAGGTCAGGCAAATGTAGAGTGAGAAACTCCCACTTGTCCAGAGAACATTCATAAGTAGAGCTGAGTATGTCTCATAACCAAGAGTATCAAATAAAATTGATAAAATTGGCCACTAGTTGATAAAATTGGCCACCTTGAGTCAGACTCAGAAATGCCTGTCAGTTTCACTGTGAGAAAACCTACAAAACAACCCCTTATCCACCAGAAATAATCTAAATGAGATTTTCCTTTTCTCCTAGCAATGCAAACAAACTGCTTTCATTTCAGTCATGTCTCTTTTGTTCTTCTTTTCCCCAATGTCAAGATAGTCAAAGGTAATATAAACACTCATCATCAGCCAGTAAAGGCTAGACTGGTTTAGTTAGAAGTTGGGTTAGTGAAATGGATTGATTGAATAAGATTTATATTCAGATTTTGAAGCAGCCAGAATGAGTATGGTGGACTCAAAGTAGGACAGCCAAAATTTTTTGCTAACTTATCCTGACATAATGTGGCAATGAACAGCTGTTGAATTGAGTCAACATGTATCATTTTCAGTGTCAGGCGTTGATTGCAGCAAAGAGATTGAGCAGGGTCTTTCAGTATCAAGGGTCCCTTCAAATCCTCATCATTAGGTATTATTGGGACCCAGAAAACTATCCACAAAAAAGCTGTCCAGTGAATTTAGCCTTTTTTTTCTGGCCTGCTTCCAACAAAGACATTCACTATTACATCATATTTGTTATTTCCCACAACAGCCTGGCAAAGGCAATCTAATAGCTCCCACATAACTCAGGGGGATTCAGCTGGACACCACAACCCTTTGCTGGCCCTTCCCCAGACTACTTAACCACCAAATATCAGCTGCTGGTCTGCATTAAAAAGGAAAGCAAGTGTACATCAGAGATTGACATTTCTCACCTGCGAAGTCAGAGTATGTAACAAACTTCTTTTCACTGCAGAAATTAATGATCCTGGTTATTAAAGGGATTTATAAAGGGGTTTACAACAGTAAGTTGCTATTGCTTTTAGTATGTAAGAGGTGTTCCAAGAACAGAAAACAAGCCAGGTCCTTGGAGGCTTTGATCTTAGCAAAACAACTTCCTCCTCCTTAGAATCACAGAAATAAATCTATTTTCTCTATATCTGTAAACCAAGGATGCAATTGTTGAGGCCTTCTCATGAGATGTCACATGACCCCTATACACCTGTGTCACAATCCACTTACTGAGGTTCTTAGCAATGTCCCTGCCCAAATTAAGGTGCAAACGAGACCATATGCCAGAGACAATGGTATGGGTTTTATTTTACAGTAAATATGAGAGAGGGAGAGAAAATAAGACATAGGAAATAGGTGGTGGGGACAGAAAGAGAGTGACAGGGACTGAATAAGGAAAATACCCACACTCAACGATGTTCCATTGATCCTCTCCAGCTGATCTCCTTGGTGGTGAAGGTCCCCCCAGCAAGCACAGACTCTGATGGGTTAATATCCACTCAGGCCAGGTAGGAAAATCCACCCACTCTCCTGGGATGAACAGGAGTTTGGCATTGTCTCTTAAAACAGACTTCACATTTGTTGCACCACATGCAGTCCTGTGGTGCCAGGCTTCAGGAATGGCTCTGGGGGGCACTTTGGGGGTCTTTGATGGATTAAGGCATCTCCTCAGCTGCCTCTCACATGAATGTCTGTGAATGTGGCATTCCCCAGGCTGGGGGTTCCACAGCCAGTTTGTGTAAGGAAAGATGGGGTCACTGCCCTTGAGAAGAGATTACAACAACCCAAACTTCCTCCCCCACCTCGGCTGGGGGGAAATCTGTGCAAAGCTGCTCCCAGCAAATGGATCTGTGGGCTATGGCCTCCTCCACCCCGAAGTAGGCCAGAGATGATTCGTAGCAGGGCTGCTGGGTTTGGCTCACATGCTTTTCCTTGTTTACTTGTTTGTTTCAAGTGACTGAATAATGGATTTTGCCTTTATCTAATCTCAGCAGTTTGACTTTCAGTCCAAAGTGCCAGCCAGGTATCTTCAGGGAGGCTTCTTTGGTTGTAGCTTCTTTGTACAGTTTTAGCTATAACGAGCAAAACTCTCTATCAGCATTTGAGGCAGAGCTATTTCAGTCTCTGACAACCCGTAGTGAGGAAAATTGTTCAACCATTGAGTATCAGAGAATCTCCAAAAGCCACACAACTTGGTAAAAGATTTTCTTTTTTAAGGCTTTGGACATGCTCTCTCAAGAGAAGAGGCAGAACTTTTTATTAGTACATTCAACACTCAATCTTTGTGAACAGAGAGGGCAAATCATTGAGTATAAGATCACCTATGTACAAACAAAAAAACAAACTTTTTTTATCAATGGAAAAGTGATGCTGTTTCAGTCTGTACAGCTGAGGGTTCACACAGGTTTTCCTTTGATATTATATGTCATGAAATGGATAAGATGTCTAAGATTACTGCCTTTGTGATAATAACAACCTAAAACCTTAGACACTCTCACAGCCAAACAAATTATGACTGAATGCATGAGCTCCTGTTCAAAGATGACAATGACAATAAAGGTACTCTGCTGAACTGTTCCCTGGAAATTGTGGCCCTGGAATAAAGAATAAAAATGACTCTGACTTCCAAATAGTTCCCATCTCCATAGCTACAGCCAGCTCCCCGTCCTTTGCTTAAAAGACTTATGACACAATTCAGAGAGACAAAAGGTTCCAGAAACATTTGTTATTAAAAAATACTTTACTTTTTTCCTTTGTTTATCTCTTATGGCACTGTATTGTGCACTAGAACTGTGTTAAGAAATAAGCAAATGTGTTGGCCTGCAATTCAAAATGTTGGGGTCAAGTTTCATCTCTTTGAAGCCAGACAGGTAAGCTAAAGAATTCTGTGAGAATTACTGCTATAAAAGTCAGCAGTAGGTTACTCATTTATTTAAATGCATTGTTTTACTCTTCATAGTTCAGTAGGATGCCTAATTGTTGGCAACTGATTATCAGGAGTAAAATAATTAATTAATATAGCTATTTAAGATGTTGAGCTTTTTGCCCTGACAATTAGGGTCCAAGTCTGCTTTCAAACTCTGAGAAAATCCCATGGATTTTGGTAAGATTCTATTTACCTTATATTCTTGTTAATAATAAAAATTGTTTGTTTACAGTTTACTCACCTGAAGAATTTACTTCTTTTTCTGAAAACTTTCTGACCATTTTGTGCCATTTCCTTAGTTAAGCTTGTTAGAAACACTCAGTCAGATTCACTCTGAATTTAAATAATGAATCATGCTTCCAGACTTTCATGTAATAATTACTTCTCTTTAGGTCATTCATATGAGTAAACCTAGTAAAACAAATTCATCTCCTGAAAGCCTGCAAGTCAATGCATCTGCCTCCCTCCTGACTAGATTCTTTACATTCTTTGGTCTTCTAAAAAGAGATGGAGTTGTACTACACACTGGAAAAAAGAAACATCTCCTACACACCCTGCAGTGCATAAAGGAAACAGGTGCTATTCATGTAAAGTTAGCAAAACTTGTTCCCTAAGCCTTACAATTGAGCTCTGCTGTTCCTTGCATTTGTTCCACACTGAAAAAAAAAACCAAAACCAAAACCTTCTGTCTCTTATTATTTGCCCTAGGAAGAAGCATTTTCCCAAGGCTATTCATCCAAAATTGAAAGTTGAGTGATAGCTGTTAGACAGCTGCATGGACTCTGGCCTTTCACCTCTGACAGTAAAAGTGTAAAGCCCTTGTTGATCATGTCGTGGGTGCAGGGAAGGCAGCTGTGACTCCTGGTCCATACAATAAATGATTCGTGCAGGTGGCTTGGGAAGCCTGGTGCTAGGTTTGTGTTAATGTGTATAGTGCATAGGTGTGCATACAAGTGTGAGGAAGAAATGGATGCTTCATGCTGGAACATTATCCAGCATTCCCTAAAAGCACTGCAGCAGCTATCAGGGGGTTATTTCAAATACCAGGATTTGCCTAGTAATAAAAAATAAAATAGTGGATTGTATTGTGGGGAGGTAGAAAAAGAACATTTTACCCCAAGGTCAAAGAAATTTCAGCATCCATGAAGGGTAACTTAGTTCATTGCTGAAGAGGTTGTTAAAGAGAAATACAATTAGTGAATGTCTTAATTTACTAAAAAGATTGACTCTTCATTACATTTAGAGAGCAGTTTTGCTTCACATTTAAAATCTAGGCCATGATCTAAGGCAAATCTAAGCTCTCAATAGTTCAGCAGGAATAATGAGGCCACCAAGACTCTCTCCACACATCTATTGCAAAGCTTGTTCTTCTTTGCATGCACTCATTCTAACTGTGTCTTTTCTGACAACTAAGAGGGACAAAACCTGATCCACACCAGCAAAATTATATTCTCTGGTGCCATCCTAACCTAACCTCCATATTTCATTAACATTCAGGAACAATATACAAATTAATTGTGTTTGGAAATCACCTTATACAGAAAAGTGTTCTTGAGTTTATCTCTCAAATTAATCCCTATGTATGCACCTGAGACAAGCAATAATCTTTGCAAATGACCACGAATTTGAGCCTAGCCTCAAATCTCAATTGATTGTATCTATGTTGTTCTTAGATTCTGGTGTAATACTTGAAAATAATCCAATTACATTTCTTCATGAAATGGCATGGCATTTTTTGGCTTCTTGTATGTGTGTGCATGTGTCTGTGGGTGTCTGTGCATGTGTACTCCCTAGGAAACAAAGCAAACATTTAAAAGGAACAGAAGATAGTGTAAAGAAAAGAGGCATATTTCTTGTCAAAAGTATGCAGATTAGGCACATTAAAATCAAATAATATTTATTACAGCCTGACCTATTGCAAAAACAAAGGTTCCATCATTGCTGCTGAACACTTTATTTTCCACAAATATGCCCATGGTGTTGAAGGACTGCTGGTCAAGGTAAGAAAGGTGAAATGTCTGTTTTGAGTTAATATCAACTCCCTTTCACTTACAAAAGTATTTTTTTTTCCACAGGACAGTCATCATTAATCTTTTAATCCTTTCAAAGGATCTATGCAAATTTGCTTTACATACTGTTAACATGAACATCAGTCTCAAAATAATTCACAAATATGAAAGAAAGAAGAAAAAAAAAGAATTACATCAGGTTCCCTTCAAACATTTGACAACATCCTTGCCCTGCAAACTTCCTCAATGCCTTTTCATTTCCCCAAAGAGACATAGATGAAGCAGGATGATCTCTACCGTCAGAGAGATCCAGAGAGATCTTGTTTTACAGCCTATGATCAAACCTGTGTATGCAAACAAAAAAGGGGGAAAAGCCACTAATAAAGACCCACCTCCCCACCCCAGAATTTTGGTTTAGTAGTAGCAGATATTACATGCAGAAAAGAATTTTTTTCCTTTTAGGCGTTACCTATGTACTTTCAGTTGATTATATATGTAATCACTCAGTTGTAACAAAAATCATACTCGTATTACACTGACCAAACACAGGACATTTTAATGGATAGAAACAGTCATGGTACAGTTCATCTTGTCCCACTGGGGAAAAAGGAAGCAGGGTCAGGCTCTTTTCTGAGATTATTAATACTACTAGGAGGAGAGAGATTATTTCCTCAAAAGAGACTTGTCAGGCACATCCTCAGAGACTCCCCACTGCTCTTTTGAAAGCAATGGTTGGTGGGACTTTCACACATTGGGACTTGCATTCAGCAGAGGCCATCTGGTTAGTTAATGCCTGAGGCTCACCAATTGAGCTGGCCCTGCCCAGTCAAAACCCCACATACTGCAGAAGGAGAGGTGCTCTGGTGGTCACTGGTGGTCACAGATGCCATCTGTCCCATAACTTGAGAAATATCTGTTTGACTGGAGATAGGCGTATGTGCAGTTGCTTCCTTTCACACAGTTTGCCACAGTGGGAATTTTTGTCTGGATGCACTAACCAGGATATGGGAACCAGATCGCCTCTCTGCCATCCTGGAACAAATTTCTTCCTCCTGTGTTTATCTCAAGTTCCCACTGTGGTGGCTAATCTTACAGCAAGGTCCTACTGGGGCCTCCACAGTGTTTGAGACAAGTAACTGTGTCCTTTACAAGTGGTTGAACTTCAGGCTAACAGATTTACTTGTTCACAAGCACTTAATCTACTGGAAAAAGAAGCAAAGTATCCATTTCTGATGTGGGAGGTGTGTTTGGTATATTGTTTTGTGTCCCTATACTTCTTTTGAGTTTGTCTCCTGGTCAAATCTTAATCATCTGTTTAGAATTAAGTGCCCAAGATTTTCTTTTTGATAGCACCAGGGCACCACTGATGACTTCAGAAGAATTGTGTTTCCTCTGGAACCTTATCACTGGCAGATGATCCCAGCCTTCTGACCCTGGCCCTTACACTATGAGGAACTTCCTGTTACAAAAACTTCCTGTCAGGAAGCATTTCATACAATGGACCTCCGTTTGTCTACAGGGCATGACACCAGGAAAAATATAAACCAGGAAAATATTCCTAGCGAGGAACCCAGAACTTTCCTAAGTTTCATCTGAACTGAAATTCTGGTAGCCAAAGGGAGATAGATAGATAGATAGATAGATCTGTCTC
>VZDJ01000151.1:645561-684198 GCA_008694505.1 Cyanoderma ruficeps | reverse complement strand
CAAGATAGATAGATAGATAGATAGATAGATAGATAGATAGATAGATAGATAGATAGATAGATAGATAAACCCTGCAGTATTCCTTAAACTCTGTATCTGCTATCTTCACTAGTACACCAGAAAGTAAACCAGAAGGTAATCTAATTTCTCACAAGACATAGCTCTTTTATTTTCATTTAGTATTTTCTAGAGTTCTAGTCATCAAAGAAGAAGAGAGTCATGTAGAGAAGACAAGAAATGTGAGAGACATTTACATTTCACAAGAGAAAAAGCAAAAATGCCCTCAAAAGTATGTGAAAGGAAACAAAGAAAACGGTTTATGATGGTACAAATGATTGTAAATTGGTCTTGAAATTCCAAGATGTTAAAAAAGACATTATGTGGTGATCATGATGCCTTGAAAAAAGTCCTCAGATTGGGACTGCTCAGAGAAAGACCTGAAGCAAATTAACTTCCATGTCAAAAGCAGTCACCCTGTCTAGTCTCAACTTGTATTAAATAAAGAACACAAAGTGCACTGCCCAGAAAACCCAAGGCAGAAGTTCCTAAAACTGCAATACCGGTGTTACGTTTGCTATGGCACCCAAGCTCAATAATGACACACAAAGGAACATGCAGGGAGGGAAACAGTCTCATCCTTCAGGAAAAAATTATCATGCTTCAGTATTTTGCAGAAACTAATTCTGTAAAGTAAAAGTAGCATTACTGGCTCAAACTAACTCCTTGAACGAGTGCAGGATATTGCAGATGGAGACTATGGACAGCTAAGCCTGAATTTTTATTAATTTTAATTTGGACACTGGCAACTGATCCAGATGTGGTAACTATTCTGATAGTTTGCATACACACACAAAATGTCACAAGAAAAATTTGTTGTGAAGGATAGAGATCAGAGCTTTCATTACCAACTCCTTCCCTTTAGAAGCATTGATAAAGAGATTGGACAGAAATAAAAAATAAAGCAAAAACCAAACAACCCAAAACATAAAAACCAGCACAGATTGTATGTTACTGTCAGGTTAGCACTGTTTTTTACAACAGTAGCGCACACTGCTTTCTGGACTTCAGGTTTTGTAACCAGTTTCACCAACAGTAGCATTCAAAATTACTGGAATCAAAATTCCCTTGTTCCTTTTCCTCTTCTAGTCAAATAATTTATATGGGCTTGACAAGGCTGATCCTAACTGGGTGGTGAAGTTTATTAAAATGTAGTAACAGCTCACTACCATAAAAAAAACCAGTACAGCCCAGGTCTGATGCCTTGTTTCCCACAGCAGCAATAAGCAGAGTAAAAGACAGCAGCAACTCCTGGTTATTCCATTAGCCTCTTGTTTCCAGTTCAGAAACAGATCTGAAGTGAATTGTCTTTTCTGCAAGTCCCTGCAGATCTGCTTCCTGAAGACCCTATCCATTTTCTTCTGGAATGAAGATGAATTTCTTGTGCTTGTATTGGCCTTGAGCAGCAGCTCTGATCTTCCACATGATGCACTGAAATGGAGATGCTAATTTAATTGAATTGCTACTCTGCTGGAAGAGTTTTACCTTCTTTCGTCATGTCACTTAATAGCCTGTAAAGCCTCCATGCATCAGAGTAAGTGATCCAGACTTGGGTCTAGACAGTAACATATTTGAGGTATCCAGAATACTGCAATTTCTCATGGTTTTTTACACCAATGAGAATAAATCCACTACTCTGTCCTTAGAAATTTTACCTCTTGATACTTCTTAAGTGAACAAAAAAGAAGATTTAGTATTGAGCTACCTCTGTTAGAATGACACTGTTTTGTCCAGATCACAAGGGTAAAGATGTTTTGCTGCTGCATAGTAATTGAGCAGAGCAATATTAAAAATGTTATATAACCATAGCAATAAAGTTAATGTTCTGCATAATTAAGCATAACAATTTATTAGCCTTGATTTTAGTCCACTATGGATAAGCTTTGATTGAAGCAGTAATGAGAAACAAGTTATCTTTGTGTGGTGTCTTTGAGCATGGGAGATTTAAATTAATTTCTTATCTTTTGGCTCCCCTTGATAAAACCACTTCATCTCTCTGTGCCTCAGTTTCCTCTCTATAAAAAGATGAATGTCTGACAGTCTTTACTGTCTCAAACTGAAATAATATCTCAACAATATTACCAATAAATAATAAAGGAAATTATTGCTGAATTAGATCTAATCTTTGAGTTGGATATTTTGTGTGTGTGTGTGTGTTTGTTTTCTTGTTTCAGTTTGGTTTTTTTTAAGTACTCACTCCTTCAGAAATCCTTTGAAGAAGAATGAATTTGAAACTCAAAATAGGTTTTGAGGTGAATGCAGACAAGCTGACTCTGTGGCCCCTTGCCTCTCCCCAGGCTCATTCACCCTGTGTATCTTTTGTTATTGAAACAACAGTTATTAGTTATCACTGTGTGATAAATGGACAAGGGACAGCCCTTACCTTGGCGCTTGCTCACTTTTTTGTGGATGCTTGTTGATCAAACAACACCCCGGGTTCTCTAACCAAGACACCTGAAAGCTACCAGCATAGATTCAGACCACATGAACTGCCTTACGAAATAAAACAGCCAAAAGCAATCTAAAGGCTCAAAAGGCAGCCCCAGAAGCCTCAGCCCATGGCACCTGCCCTGTCTCAGTTTGCGGCGCTGCAACAGCCTTGTGAAATGAGTTTCCTTTCAGCAGGAAGGAAGTCACTAACTGCAGGAAAAATGCAGTCTGAAATATTAGTTACACTATCAGACCAACATTTAAGGAGTAGATCAGCATCTTTTCTGCCGTCGGCACTTCCAGGCCTTACTGAACATCCACTCTAAATAGAGAACCCATGCTGAAAAGGAGGTAGAAATTCAGAGTTGGCCAACAGTTCCAAATATAAGAGATAGTTTCTTACTGAGAAACACAACATATCAGGTTCTCATAAAGACATAAACTTCAATGGTTTGTGCTAAACTAATAATGACTTCTAAAATTCACTTCCTCACATCACTTCCTGGCTTTTTCCACACAGATATTTATGTTACTGCTGTTTACTCCCGACACTAATACCTCATCTTACAAAGGTGTCACAAGTCATACCACAAACAATGCTGCAAGTAAATCTTTCCATTTTCAGCAACTGAATGTTATCAGTGAATATGTGGGAATTTTACTTCTTCCTAAAACTTCCTGTCAAGATCCCCACGACCCCAGGAAACTAAACATATAAACGTGTTAAAATAATCCATGCATCCCAGAACAACAAAATACTGGAATCTTAGTGGGCAATCAATCTCAGATGTCTGTTATCTGTGACTTCAGAAAATACTAAGAATTTAATTTCTAGGCATTCACTTTACTGATCACACTTTTGAAACCTCTGGAATCAAGAGGATATTTAAGAAAGGAAGACTCACAACTATCTTCTGTGATCCCAAAGCCCCCAAACAATTTAAACAATTTCCTCAATCTGTCATTATTGAACAAAATTGGGTTTTCTTGGGGTTGATTTACCATGACCACAGAGTGATGATCTAAAACTGGTCTGTAAAATTACTTTCACTCCACTCCTTTGAACACCAGTACATTCTACAGGAAAATGCATGTTCATATTAACAACCACATTCCAGAAGAAAAAATAAACATCTCCAGCAATTGATACCTTTTGCATCACAGTAACTCATACTGCAGTAGAAATAGAGTTCAGCTGTCTCAGTGTTGTAACTCCTCATGCTGCATTACAATAGTCTAATGCACAAGTGGAGGTTTGGAGTGGGCAGTCTCAGAGACAAAGAAGAGTCATAGAAAATATTCGGATGTACTCATGTATTGTCAGGGAAAAAAGGAGAAATATTCTTTCACCGTGCACTTTACCAGTTTTGCTGCAAGTGAACGCTAGAGGGAGGCAGAATTTAAACCAGACCTTAGTTCCGGAGCGGAGTTGGCCACAGGGGAAAGGAGAAGCGCCAGTTCTTCCTCTCGCCAGCCTCGAAGAACACACAGTGTAACTCATGCCTGTTGTTCTGTCTGATGCACAGCCTTCAAGTCGTAAACTCAGTTATAAAGATGTTGTCCGAACCCACTTACCTAGCCCCTGAATTACAGATCCTTGCTAAAACTGTATGCCTTGTAAGGCTATTAAAAAAAAAAATAATCCAAAACCAGCACTTTTTTATTCCCATAATTTATCATTTTGATTTTTTAAAAAGGCTTAATATTGTAATTAAAATGTGTTTCAGGCAAGAAAGTTAGTTTTCCTTAGTTGAACTTCAATATAAATTTGTTTTCTTTTTACTCAGGTACATCTTCAACATAAAAGAGTTTTGACATAATCTCAAATAGTCATCAAATTACACACACAAAATCTTTTAGATAATGAGTATAATTCACATTGTTCTTTCCAAACAATATTTTCTTAAAGTACTTGTGCAATTCATGGAGCAGAAATGCACAGGACTTCTGATGGTACATTCTAGTACAGGCAACAAATTTTCATTGACATGAAAGGGATTTAGATATCTAACTAGTTCAACAGCCTTCATTCTTCATCTAAAAACAGTTTACATGAGATCAAACTATAATTGCTGCCCACCTGCTAGTGCAAACTTCTGCAGACTGACTGAAAAATCTTGACATCTGAAATATTACACACAGAAGGAGTATAATACAGGATGATCACAAACACACTGAAACTTTGGATTTGGGAAACACTCCCGACACAGTACATTTGTCAACCTGTGTCTCTTAGAGCTTCAGTTCCTTCTGTTCTGTGTCAGGTAAGAACTCCTAGGAGTTCAGTCTGGTACTAATAGTACATGAGGTATGGATCTTTTCTGAGTTTTATCAGCAAAATGACACACATAGATAACACAAGTGCCTGCCTGCCTTTTTTCACACCTGCTCCAGTAAGTGCTATTAGTCTTAAGCTTTAATGAGCAATTCAGCAAATCATATTTTAAAAAAATCAAGGGAGAGTGCAAAATATCATGATTCTGGCCCAGATCAGATGGAAAGGGGTACAGGCAAGACATTCTGTTATTTGATACCAACTTATGTCACTGCCACGGGTAGGGAAAAGAGACTGCTCTCACTTCCAAGAAGGGCATTCCTTTCTGGTGGGGAAAAATGTGGATGCACTCAGGTCAGGGCCTGGTAGTAAACATTCTTGCATGTGAAGGTTTTGTCATTAATATTGTTGTGGTATCTCAACTCACGATCTTTATCTTGTGTGCTCCCAGTTCTTCTCTCCTGCCACTCTCCCAGGGCAGGGGGAGCAAGTGAGTGGCAGTTTGGTTTGGAAAATCCCAGTGGGAGGAGTAAATCAGGGACTACCATTCCTAAATCACAACACAGGTAAAAAAGGCAAGAAATTAAGATCATAAAAAAGATGAGGGGGATGAGGAGAAGAATTTACACCTTCTGAGTAGAGAAAAATTCTCAAGCTGACATTCTGCAAAGACTTTGCAAAAAAATATTTAGTGCTGAGCATGATGCTGCCACTGTAATGGTAAATATGTTTGCTTGCAGTAATGCTGAAAGACTGACATCAATTAAAGTTAACTACAGGATCTCTGCTCATGTTTTGTACCCTGGAGGGCTGTCAGCTTGTGCCTCAGGTGTACCTGATTATGAGGCCACAGAGGACTGTGATGATGACTGACGGGACACTTGTGTCAATGTTTGGCCCACAAAGGCATCTTTGGTTTTGTCTCTCACCTATTTTTTTTCCCTTTCTAAATACAATCTTTCCTTTTATTTCTTAATTGGAGCTTAATAAATATGCATACATCATCGAATTTCAAAAGCCAAATCTTATTGCTAAGGCTAATACTGATGGCATTCCCTTTTTCTCTGAGCTAGCTTATCAGGACCTTTTATTTCCTTTTAATAACTCTATAATTCCTTTAGAGAGGTTAAGGAGCCCAATTAACTTTGAATCCTTCTTTAAAATGGAATATTCAGCTGATGCAGAGTGAGAAGGAAATAAAAATCTCATTCCCTGACAATTACCACCTTTACAGTTGATTTCAGTTGTTGTAACACTAAGATTAAGTATATTAAAAAGGCCCAAACAGCAAAACATCATAAAACACACATAATGCACACAAAGTACTCACACATATTTATTGCATCTTATTAGCTTGCTCTCATATCCTTAGTTCATGCTGAAGGTTAAAGGAAATCCCTAGCACTGGAGAGGATTTGTAGCCAAATGATGTAGAAGGGAAGACTGTAAGAATTGCTGTAAAATGTAAGCTTCATTTAGCTTTGGACACAGGTTATGAAGAGGTCCCCAGTGCATGCACCTCACTTGCAGTCTCAGGCTGCAGCAAGACCTCTCCTGTGGACACTCCACAGCAGCCAACTAAAGATTCATGGAAAATAAAAATTAAAACTTTAATTCAGTTTCTTCTTCTGTACTGGACAGGAGAAGAGTAATATAACACTTGCAGTTCGCTATCTTCCCTTCAATAAAACAGCATGCTAATATCACATAAACCTGACCCTATGGTTCTCAAGTTGTTTTCAAACTGGATCCCATAAGAGAAAAAACTCGCATTTCTTTACCCTTAGGATGCTTCTCTTCTCACCTTTCAAACACCTGCTATAAACAGTGGAATCTGCATAACTTTGAAAAGGTCCCAGGGGCCTTTTGTCAAAGGAGGTTTTAGGGATCCCTATCAGCTTATCTGTTATAATCACATACCTGTTAAACCAGTTAGAGAAGAAACAGGTACTGTTATCACAGGAATTTATATGATTTGACTCTTTAACACAAAAGATACAATAAATACCTCTGAAAAGATTCTTGCAAGGCATTTGAGAACTTGGAATTACTGTCTCGAACTGCTTTGCATTTTGCTTGCCTTCTCTGTTAGACTGGGTCCATGCGTAGGCTTATGCCTTCACTTTTTTAATTCACTGGCAGGGGCTGAGTTGGGAAGCGACTGCATAAATGTGTCTTTGGTATGACACCACAGTATCAAGGGCTTGATTAGGAGGTATCTTATGTCTTTTATACCTCAAATTCAGATCACCTGCTTCGAAAAACTGCTTTTTTGTCCTGACTGTTTTTATGTCTTCAATTTGTGCTTACACGTGGTGGTGAATTTTAAACTTGAATAAGTGACAGAAACTTGCTTTTCCTTCAAACAGATGCAGGACGAACACATTCCCCTTGATGACTAATACAGTCTAGCCCTAAACGGAGGAATTCAGCATGTTCAGGGAGGTGCTTGTTGTCTCTCCACCTCAGTAAGTACAAGTAATTCTATAATACTTCAGACAAGTCCTCTGAAAATATACCAGGAGACCCAGAGGAGGACCTATGTAAGACACAGATCTGCACGTCAAGAATGCAGAACTATGAAATAAAGTGTGCAAGTGGTAAGGTGCAACCTACGAGTAATTGGTTTAACCAGAGACAAACTGTTTCTCTAAGCTTAAGGATCAGCATTCCCCAATAGGGCTGCCTTCTGCAGCTTAGATGGCACAGACTGTCATGAGTGTGTGTGTCTCTGTCATGTGTGCGGCTGCACCTGAATGAGCTGACTTCTCCAATAAAATCACTAGACTAGAAGTTACACAGGAATCCTTAACTCACTGAACTATTTCTTGTCACTTTTTTCTTCCACACTATTGCCTACTCCTTGCTGAGCTTCACTGGCACTTCCCTGGTTCCACAAGTTGATTTACAAACACTGCAGAACACCTGTTCATTATAAAACTTACAACTGCAACAGTGAATAAAAAGCTGAGGAGCATTTCACAAGAAAATGTGAAATGCTCCTCAGACATGAGGTGTGGGGGCGTAACGGCACAAGGGCTGGAGACAGGTGAAACTCAAAGACTGACACAAATCTCAATTTAAACAGATGCAGAATTATTGGAAAATATGCCACAACCCAGAAGTCTTTGACTCTTCCTTTTCTTTCAAGTAAGTGCTTAACTCCAATTACATTGGGAACTACATAAAATCTGCTTAAAAGGACATGGCTTCATATTAGTTTCAATGAAACAAATTTTGACAAATAAATGGCTATCACTTGGAATAAATGAGTTTTCCAGCTCTGAAAAGTGGGTGGTAAAAAACCACAAAAACAAATAACAAATAAGCTGCTGGGACAGTTTAGATAGGACAAAAACACATGAAATGGATAGAGCCACTTGATAAATGAGTATGAATGTTAAAACCATAAATGGTCTGTCTATAAAACCAAATTTGAGTGTTAAGAAAAAGGTATCTTTTTTCCTTCTATAGAAATACACTGGTGAACAAAATAGAAGAGAGCGGGAGCAACAGAAGAATTTTTAAAAGAATTAAAAAAAAAATCCTAGAATAAAAGGCATGTTTTGCTTTGCTGGAAAAGCTACATGTAGGCAGATACAGCTGGTTCATTCTGACCTGTGCTTAAGGAATCGTCCACAGTCATGGATGAATTGAGAATGAATGGATAAGCAGGTACTTCCTACCTTGTCTGTTTTTGCTTCTTTTGCTAGCTATTCCTTCTGTGAGTAAACATGGAAGGCTTCTTCAGATATGAGAAAGCATGAACCACTGGAAAATTACACAATCCACGCAGATCTTAAGGGTGCAATGGAAGCAAATGTCGCAATTTTTAAATTTTTTTCTTTTTTCAGAAACATGATATTTTCGAGAAATCATGTCATAAAATCTAAGGCAAAAGATGCTGCTGCAGCTCATGGCCTAGGCAGCACTCAGGAGCAATGTATGAGCAAAATTATACCATATGGTAGCCTGGATGGCTTAGTTAAGGGCTCAGTCAGAATGACCAGCTTGTATCTTATTGAATGTCATTTTTACAGAGGAAAGCAGCACAGAAAAAAATAACTGTGCATTGCATTAAAAGGAGCTATGAACAAAGAAAAAGGCAGCAAAAAGGAATGACAGAAGAGAAGAACCAGGAAAATATCAAAGAACATAGAAAATTCCGAGCGATTTCTTAAAAGTGGAGTTTGTGAGAAACCGTGAAAGATTGAAAGAAATGTGGAGGATGCAGCAAACACAGAAGAAAAAGTATACATGACTAACCAAAACTGCTGCCTGATGGCATCAGTATCCCCTTCAACCTCCCAACAGCTTAGCTTGAGCTGGTCCTGCAACCTTCTCTGCCGCCCTATGAGCAAAGGGGAACTGCCATGCTCCATCCCATATTCCAGTCAGCAGTGGGCTCTCACAGGTTCTCTATTTCTGTATAATCTAGAAGACATGACCTGAATTTAGGTTATGAGCCATCTAGGTGGATATAGATTGTTCTTTTGTTTTGTTTTCTGCATACAGATTGTGCTTTGTAACTATGCATCACTACAGTTTAGTTCTTCATCCAACTGCGATTATCTGTGCTGAAGTAGTGTAGAACTGCACCATGTCCATGCTGCTGCTTTCGCTGGGTCAAACTGCTTCATCCACTCTTTTAATTTCAAATTAAAACTATTTTCAAATACAAATTTATTTTCAGTTCTTATATTGGGCTGTGCTTCCTACCCTCTGTCAATCCATTGTTCCTTGTGTCCTCAGAACAGTTATTGGGGAGAAGAGACACCAAGAATAGCTAAAATATTATGAACCTTTTTAAAGTCAGTATTTCCCTTGAAACATTCAGCAGCACCACTCTCTTTGGTGAGATGTGGCCAATGAAAGAAAAGGATTTTTTCCAGGGGATGGACACCATAGCAGAGGCATTATTTTGTTAGAGAATCGCATTAAAAATCCTTATTAAGTTGCTTCCCCTGACTCTAACAGTATTGCGGAATGTGTGAAACAAGATAATGGACCAATACAAAATACTCCACAGCCATAACCATTGATTGTTCCTGACTGTGATGATAGAGAGCTTTCATTCATCCACACAAGATTTGTGCTCTCCTTTGGTAACATCGGAGTAATTTAATTCCTAACACCACTGACTCACAGGTGGCCTCAAGATAAAGGACAGAGAACAGATTTCTAACACTGCAAAGGAACATTTGTATCCAAATTTCTGTGTCAGCTCTTTACACAGAGGGTCACTGGAGGAATTTGCATTTCCCCACCTCTAGAACATTCAAGTAACCATACCTTTGAGTAACTCAAGTCCATCTCTTCATCTGCCATCTAATACGAGCAGTAAACTGTCCCAATGCTGTATACTTTTACTTTCAAAACGTCCATTCTGGGTAGAAATAATATCACATACATACTTTTTCCTTCAGTTAAAAAATGGCATTTTCCCATGATTGGTAAGTTTCATTTTGGAGGCAAATGATTATAGCTCACACCTTTTATTGCTACAAGCAGAAGAAAAAAGCAAGATGTAGACAGAGTTATATCTTAGAACAATAAATTGGGACAGAAAAGTCAAACAGGAAGCTGGAACTGCCTTCTAACCTTCTGTTTCATAGCTAGGCTGCCATATTAAATATCTTTGTGGAATAAACAGAGTAAAATAACCTCTTCCTATTGTACACTCTATTCAAACTCTGTTCAAACCAGATAAGATAAAGAGGAGAGAATGTGAGGATTTTTCCAGCACTTTCATCAGGGAAGCAGCCATTCAACTATAACTTCACCAGAGACATTATGTTTGTGAGTTTACACTGCAGTAAAAAAGTAAAAAAGAGTTTATATCGTTATATTAAACAACACCATTACAAATGTGTTCCAACTACAGTTTTAATACAGAACAATATAAATGCAAAGTATTTTTATTATCCTTCCATCTGGTAATTTTCAAGTGCTTTGCAGATGTTAGGGAGCCAAACCCCATAATTCATGATGACATAATATTTCAGAAAATCAAAGCAAGTTGCAATCCATGTTGCTTTTTTGGGTCAGATACTTGTTCAGGAGTTCACTGCATCACCCAGGCAGCCTAGTGAAATACACAGACCAGGACTGAGAGACGTTCTCCAAAAAACCTTGAGAAAAGGTGCTTTTATCACAATGAAAAGGTATCTGTCAGTGTTAGACATACATGTATTCTGACTTCCCTGAGTTGAAATGTCATTAATTTTTTTATTTGCATAAGTCTAGGGCAAAAGTGAAATGATCCTACCAGGGTATCATTCTGAATTTGTATTATCTTTCTGCAACTGCTATGGGAGAAAGTTTGAATCAGTGTTATCCACCTAAATAACAAGCGGAATTTAAATGCTCATTTCATAAACAGAAAATGGTTAAAGATACTCTTTTCAAACATCTGCAAGAGCAAAGACAGTACACAGCATGACAGTGGCAGAATTTTGTGTTTGGATTAGAAGAACATTAGACATAATCAATGCAATATAGTCAAATCAGGGGGAAAATACCGATGATCAATTGACACTATCAGCTGTAAAATAACTGTTAATTAAAATAAAATAAAGGCATGGCAGTGAGAGCTCTCTAAGCAGTGGAAATTAAAAAATCCAAAGGAGAGTAAATGAAGGTGAGGGTCTTTTCAGGATGAAGAAATGACTATCAAAAATGAAATCCAGAGAACAAGGAGGAATACATGTAAAAGAAAGAACTTAGGGGGAACGCTTTAAGGTGAGAGGAAGGACAAAGGCAAAATAAGAAAAAGAGAGGAGACTGCCAGGTCGAGCAAAGGGAAAGGCTCCTGAGTGAAAGCAATGACTTTTTTTCCATCCTTTTAAAAGCCTGACAATTTCTTTGGCAGAAAATGCTTGGCAGAGGAGCTGGAATGGAGCAGGATGTTTTAGAGGAAATTCAGAAATAGCAAAGAATTGAAGGGACAAAGTTCATGCTAGTTTAAGAAAAAAGAAAAATCTCAGAATATTCTGAGTTGGAAGGGGCCCACAAGGATCATTGGGTCCAATTCTTAACTGAACAGCCCATGTGGGGATTGAACACACAAACTTGATGTAAAATGAAGATATTAGTCAACTGACAGAGAACTGGATTAAAAAACAGAAAACTTTTTGTGGAATTGGAAACTGCACGATTCTTACTTTATCCTTCTTTCTTCAGCAAAGCATAGGGACATTAAAGTAAGTTGAAATCAAAAAAAAAAGGAATGCTAAAAATATGCAAAGAAAGGTGCCTTTTAAAAGGACCTAAGGAAGCAAAAGGCAAGAGGAACAATGAAGGACAGAAGACCAGGCAGGAGAGTTAACAAAATGGATGTAGAATAGAAAAGAGGATCAGAAGCAAGTGATCCAATGAAAACTGCAGTAAGCAGAAACCAAAATGGCTGGCTTAGAGCATGGATCTGTCCAGGCAATGAGACCAAGAGACTGCAAGGGAGGGTAGGTGGGATAGTATGGAGTGACAAGGACCTTCACTGTGGAAGCCACAGTTCCCTCAGAATGACTAGAGAACTGAGAGAGGGAGAGCCTGGATCACGGAAGGAATAGGAGGGAGAATCAAAAGAATGGCAGGCGAGTGCAACAGAGGCAGATGAGCACAGAGGAAGGAAGATATTAGATATGACAGATCCTGTCTGCATTTATATGTTATGTTACTGCTTGAGCAACCTGCAGTACTACTGTGAAATATTTGAAAAAAAGAAGGTAATTTTAGGTTTTCCCTCCTATAAAATTCCTAAAATATTTTAAAAGTCTGGTAATCAAAGTCTATACTTTGACTAAACTAAGTTCACATTTCAGGTTTGAATGAAAACCCAAAGTTATCTGAAATAGGTTTTTGTTTATGGTTTAAAATATTTATGGAATAAATGAAGAAGCTTTCTAATAAATAGTGCACACACATATATACATTATAAGGATAGTATGTTCTCTTTGAGATACTACCACAGGGATGATGTGAAAACATCTGATGAAACCTGTAGGGCACTTATCATTCTNTATATCTATATCTATATCTATATCTATATCTATATCTATATCTATATCTATATCTATATCTATATCTATATCTATATCTATATCTATATCTATATCTATACACACACACACACATATAATCTCCAGCACATCTTAAAAGGGAATTGTATGGTAACTAGAAGTGCAAGAGATTTGACACTACACACTACATCTCAGTGCAGAATAAATTACAAATGTTCATTTTAATTACAGATAATTGAAATCTACTACTCAGCATTATAACACTACACAGTAAGATACCATATATGTATTAAATCTCATTCTTTTTGTGGCTCAGAAAGCAGCCAGCACACAATCAGTACACAATCTTTTCATTAGGTAGAGAGTTACTGGGGTGTTTTAAGAATTCAGCTGTGGCTCACAATGGAAGTTGGATGACTATGGGTAAGAATTAAAGGGAAAGCTAACAAGCCTGACATCCTACTGGGAGTCTGTTATTGTCCACCCAACCAGGAAGAAGAGGTGGACAACCTATTCTACAAGCAGCTGGAGAATGTTTCAGGATCTTCAGCCTTTGTTCTTGTAGCCGACTTCAATCTGTCAGAAATCTGTTGGGAACTTAACACAGCAGAAAAGAGGCAGTCCAGGAAGATTTTAGAGTGTGTGGAGGACAACTTTGTGTCGCAACTTTGTGAGCCCACCAGGGGAGGGACTATGTTAGATCTGCTGTTTGCAAATAGAGATGGGCTGGTGGGAGATGTAGTGGTTGGAGGGCACTTGGGACACAGTGATCATGAAATTCTAAAGTTCTTGATATATGGTGAAATCAGGAGGAACATCAATAAGACTTTTACATCAGACTTTCAGAGGGCAGACTTTGGCCTACTTAGGAGACTTATTCAGAGAGTTCCTCGGGATGCAGCCCTCAAAAACAAAGGAGTTCAGGTAAGGTGAGCATGCTTCAAAACAGAGATCTTGAGGGCACAGGAACAGAGTGTCCCTGTGTGCTGAAAGCTGAGTTGATGAGGCAAACATAGGCAACAAGGTTTTGAAGGAACTTAGGAACAAAAAGAGGATGAATCATCTTTAGAAGGAGGGTTAGGTCTCTCAGGAAGTATTTTAGGCATGTAGGGGAAAAAATCTGGGAGGCCAAAGCTTGGTTTAAACTTAATCCTTTTGTAAAGGATAGTAAAAAATGTTTTTACAAATATATTAATGGCAAAAGGAAGGGTAAGACCAACCTTTGCTCTCTACTGGATGCAGGAGGTAACTTAGTAACTGCAGATGAGGAGAAGGCAGACGTGCTTAATGCCTACTTTGCCTCAGTCGTTAGTGGGAAGATGGCTCACCTCAGGACAACTGTCCTTCTGGGCTGGTAGATGGTGTCAGGGAACAGAATAGTCCCCCCATTATCCAAGAGGAGACAATCAGAGAACTGCTGAGATGCTTGGATATTCATAAATCTATGGTACCAGATGGGATCCATCCCAGAGATGAGGGAGCTGGCAGATGAGCTTGCGAAGCTGCTCCCCATCATTTACCAACAGTCCTGGCTCACTGGTGAGGTTCCAGATGACTGGAAGCTGGCCAATGTGACACCCATTCACAAAAAAGGATGGAAAGGAGGATCCTGGAAATTATAGGCCAGTTAGCCTGACCTCAGTTCCCAGTAAGGTTATGGAACAGTTTATACTGAGTGCCATCACACAGAACTTACAGGATGGCCAGGGTCTCAGGCCCTACCAGCACGGGTTTAAGAGGGGTAGGTCATGTTTGACCAACCTGATCTCCTTTTACGACCAGGTGATCCACCTGGTGGATGCAGGAAGGGCTGTGGATGTTGTCTATTTGGACTTCAGCAAGGCTTTTGACACTGTCCCCCACAGCAGACTCCTGAATAAGCTGGCAGCCCAGGGCTTAGACAGGAGCACTCTCTGCTGGGTTAGGAACTGGCTGGATGGCCGGGCCCAGAGAGTGGTGCTGAGTGGTGCTGCATCCAGCTGGCAGCCAGTGGTGTCCCTCAGAGGTCTGTGCTGGGGCCAGTCCTGTTCAATATCTTTACTGATGACATGGAAAAGGGAATTGAGTCTTTCATTAGTAAACTTGCAGATGACATTAAGCTGGGAGTGTATGTCAATCTGTTGAAGGTAGGAGGGTTCTGCAGAGAGACCTGGAAGGTTGGATGGATGGGCAGAGTCTAACAAGATGCAGCTTAATCAGTCCAAATACCAAGTCCTGCATTTTGGCCACAATAACCCCCTGCAGTGTCATAGGCTGGGCACGGTGTGGCTGGACAGTGCCCAGGTGGAAAGGGACCTGGGGGTTCTGGTGACAGCAGCTGAACATGAGCCAGCAGTGTGCCCAGGTGGCCAAAATGGCCAATGGCATCCTGGCCTGTATCAGGAATGGTGTGGCCAGAAGGAGCAGGGAGGTCATTCTTCTCCTGTTCTCAGCACTGGTGAGGCCACACCTGGAGTGCTGTGTCCAGTTCTGGCCCCTCAGTTTAGGAAGGATGTTGAGATGCTTGAGCACATCCATAGGAGGGCAACAAAGCTGGTGAGAGACTTGGAACACAAATCCTGTGAGAAATGACTGAGGGAGCTGGAGCTGGGGCTGTTCAGCCTGAAGAAAAGGGGACTCAGGGGTGACCTCATCACTCTCTACAGCTTCCTGAAAGGCGGTTATAGTTGGTGGGGGTTGGTCTCTATCTCCAGGCAGCAACTGACAGAACCAGAGGACACGTTCTCAAGCTGTACCAAGGGAAATATAGGTTGGATATTAGGAAAAAGTTCTTTTATGGAAAGAGTAGTAAAGTACTGGAATGTCTGCCTGGGAAGGTGGTGGAATCACCATCCTTGGATGTGTTCAAAAAAAGACTGGACATGGCACTCAGTGCTATGGTTTAGTTGAGGTGTTAGGGTGTGAGTTAGACTTGATGATCTCGAAGGTCTCTTCCAACTCTGTGATTCTGTGATTCTGTGGCTTGTCACATGATCTGCATAAAGTGATATAGTACGTGTTCTGTGAAAAGGACTGTTCCTTTTTTCTTTTATTCTGTGATGGAAATAAAGGACACAAACAGCAATCTGATGCTCTGCCATAAGCAGCTAGTGGCAAGTCTTTTTGTATCACAATTCCGGTACCCACATATTTTCCATCTGCACTGAGATACATCCAAAGACATGGTTATTCCTGCATGAAGGCATACTAACCATTAGCTGCTTGTTCCTTTCAGAATCCCTGAAAGAAAATGAGAAGGAAAACTTCCTGGTTCTTGAGCATTGTTTTTCAGTGTTTTTCAGTGAATCAATACAGTATGTATTTTGCATTTTTTTTCCCTGGGATACTCTTTTGGCTTGTAACTGTGGCACAGTTTTCGCGGGACAGTCCCCCTCTATAAGAAACTAGCAAAATCATTGCAGGATTCTGACCATAACCTTGACTCACCCTATTTCTGTTTGATGCTGCAAATTACCTTGCAAACTCCAGGGAGGAACTGCAGTCCATGATGGAGGCTTACTCCCCACTACTGACCTCAACCCTCATTCTACAAAAGACTGCTGGCTAATCAGTGATTTGGTATGAACATCAATAGCCCAAATCTTTTTGGTGTCAATTTATAAACAATACTTATTGAAGAGGAACACAAATTCAGTTTCTGAGAGGCTTTTGAAGTGATATCAAAATTGGCCAGACAGAATCTTTCTAACATTGTTTTGAGTATTAGAAACCAGGCATTCTTTATTGCAGTGCACTAATCACTCAGAGGATCCTTCCTCTAGTCAAGTGCCCCAAGCATCAGCTAAACAGAACTTTTATCATAAACAGTGATTACATATTCATCACCTATCCCTGATTATCTGATATACCTGTATTTCTTTATTTTACATGGCTGTAGTCTTAATGGAAGTCCTTATGGGGTTCTTTGGTGTCTGTCTTTAATTCTAGTTAAAGTCCTTTTTAGGTGGTTGTTCCTCAACCCCTTATTGTGAGTAAGTGCAATATCATTGTTTTGCATAACTTCTGCTTTATCAGCTTTGCAGAGCTGAGCTGGCATCCTGCTTGCATTTGCATGAATTTGCACAACTCCTGTTTGCCTAAGTTACATTCTCTATCTATTTCTCCAAGACTGTGCTGTTCTGTTTGACTGTCCTTACAAGAGTAAAATTCTGTTCTGTTCTGCTGCTCTTATCAAGTCCTCTCCTTTCTTGAGACTAAGTCCTTTATGGGAACTAGTCTATTACTATCTGTATTTCATTTTTAAGCATAAGGCACTACAACAGTGTCCCGGTTTAGGGCAAATTTGGGAGGAAACCTCCGAATGGGGGTTCCTCTGGAGAGAAAAACCTAAATGGCCCCTCCCCCCAGTCGGTCCGGGAAAAGAACTTCCTCGGAGAAAAGTGGAAAAAACTATTTATTTAACAAACAAACTGCCCACAAGCACAAGGAATGAATAATATGAAACAATAAAACCTCTCGCTGGTCCAAAGAGAGAGAGAGAGATGGCAAAACTGAGAGAAGTCCTTGCCGTGGGTTAGCTCAGCTCTCTCAGTCTCTTATCAGTCCTGGTTCCCTTCGGTGCTGGAAAATGCCGAGGTCCAGGCCCGGTGGGCCACAGGTGCAGCTCCTGGTGCTCCTCTGGATTTTTCAGTCATGAGCAGATTTAAACAGTCCCAAGAAAAAAGGAAAAAAAAACAGTTCAGGAAGCTTTTTTGCCTCAGCTAGCTAGACTAACTAAAAAGCAAAAAAAACCCCTCTCTCTTGTCGCTGTCCTTGCATCCGATGAACACCCAAGGATGAAGAAGAAGCTGTGGAGGAGTGAACAGTATTTTTTCAAAACAAACTGCATGCTTCTTCTTTCCCTGCTCACTCTCAAAACCAGTCTTGCACACACAGAACAGATGACTGGGGATACGGGCACCATAGTCACCCTAGAACAAACAGCTATAACACTGAATCATGATGCAAGATAAAGCACATAAGCAATTATTAATGGAGATTATTATAAACAAATGTTTTAACCAAGACCAGGTGGGTAACCATGAAGTAAGTTTGGTCCTCCTGAGCTGTCTTCAAGACCTCAGACAGTGGCTTTACTTGCAACCCATAACTGCTGATTCGCAGGTGACACCATCAGACCATCCCAAGAAATGCACATAACCCTCTTACTATTTGTGGCTGTGGAAGTTGGCTAATTGCTTCTTTTTGTTCCTGTCCCAGCCTCCTTTGTCTTTTGAGGATTTCAAATCCCAAGTAGGTTAACGTGGTCTGGACTATTTGTGCTTTGTCTTTGTATACTCTGGATCCACTTAGTCACAGAAAAGTCAACAATGCCACACTCTGATCCCAACACTACTGTTTAGTTTCAGGGGCAATCAGAATGTCACCTACATAATGTAACAAAACTCCAGAAGGATTCTGATTTTTCCATACCTCCAGTTCTTTTGCTAAGTGATTTCCAAATATAGTGGAGCTATTTTTAAATACCACTCCTGTGGTAGTACCATCCAAGTTGGATTCTACTCCCTGTGTTTGGATTTTCCTATGCAAAAGCAAAAAGCTTTTGACTTTCAGTACCCAAAAGGACATAAAGAAAGGCTTGTTTCAAATATAATACTGTAAACTACTTTTAGTTTTCACTCAAGCTGGTTAGGAAGGTATAAGGATTTGCTACTGCCAGGTGTACATCTTCTACTATCTTATTTACAGTCTAAGGTCCTGTACCAGCTGGTAATCCTCTGTTTGCCTCTTAACTGGCAAAATAGGGGTATTAAATTTGGAATCACAGTTCTTCAATAGGCCATATTTTATAAATTTTTCCACAAGGGGGAATGGCCCCTTATGACTTTCTATTTTCAAAGGAGATTGCTTTTGCCTTACCAGTCCCTTACCAGTCCCTTCCCAGGTTTCGACTTCATTCTTACAGACCCTGCTCTTTTGGATGGCCCAGTCACCTCCCCAGCCCAGACTATTGGAATCATTGCATCCTCAGGTCATACTGACAGACAAATCATCCAATTTCAGACACTAGTGTAAAAATAGAGGTTTCCACATAATGAGGTTGTGGAATAATAACCTGTATTTTGCCATATAAAAATTTGATTTCAGTGTTTAGTTTTTCCAATAAATCTCTCCCAAGGAGATGGTTTGGTGAATTGAGTAGATACTAAACAGGTGAGTTTGTTTTCCTAATTCAAAATCAATGGGCTTGAAAAACGGCCAAGATTTGCAATTCCCTGTTGCATCAATGATTGTTATAGAATCATTCCAGTTTTCTTTTACTGTATTTAGCACAGAGTAACTAGCTCCTGTCTCTACTAAAAAATTCTACCTCCTCATTTACCTCCTCATTTCCTAGCTTAGCTGCAAGCAGAGGTTCTGCCAGGGAAGAATCCTCTGGTCTCCCAAGTCAGCATTGGTGATGGCCACGAGAGGCAGGCTTTTATGCTTCAGCCACAGACAATCCTTTTTCCAATGCTCATCTTTATTACAGTATGTACATTGATTAATGCCAAGTCGCCCCAGGGGTGTTCAAGGTGCTCCTTCCTTTCCCCAGGGAAAAGGATTCCTTTGGAACTTCTGTTTTTGTTTGGAAAGTTTTTGGAGTATTAGAAGGTATGCGACTGATTTCCAGTTATTAAGGTCTGTTACTGAAAATGACAGTTTTACTATGATTGGACCATTGGCACCTACCATCCAAGGGAGGCAGCTACTGTCATATCTTTGTCTTTAGTTCTAGTTCTCCCTGCAACCAGACTAAAAACCTCTGCTCTTGGACACATCCTCCCTATCTCCGCTATCCTCTCATCTATATGTGCTAAATCTGCCTCTTTGTGTGCCAGCTTCCTCGTAATATCAGGCTTAGCAGCCTGATTATCTGTTCTCCTCTCTAAGCTGCAGTTAGGACTGACCATAAATCATCCCCCTTATCCAGGACATGTTCAGAACAAATTTGTCCTATGCTGCACATAGAACAACGACATTTTAACCATTTTCCTTGACTCTCCTTTTCAAGAGCCAGCACAAAATGGTCTGAGGGAGTTAGATTCAAGACACAATTTTTCTGCCATTCTGTCTGATTCCACAAAGTGAAGAATAAATCAGCATACATAACCTCAATCCCATTTCTGTTGCCATCTTAAAAAAAAAAAAACCAAAACATTAACTGTAACAATGTTCAAGGTTCCATTTTGTGGCCACTTTTTTTCCAGAGGGCAGTTTTTAAAATGGCCACCATTAATTACAATACTAAACTGAATTCTCCCTGGTTTTCCAATGTTGCGAAATGCAACCAAGAGCAGGAGAATGCCCCCTTTAGATTGTCCACTACCCATTTTCAAATAGTAGACCCAAAATGTTCCAGTACAGATACAAATACAAATACAAAACCATTATCAGTTGAAAAAACCAAATCAAATACCGAATTTCTGAATACCAAATAACCCCCATACTGTGCTGGAAGATCCACACATCTTACACGCACAGGATTCCCAACGGAATGCCTTATTACTGATTGGAATCTTACCCATGTCCCAGACTGATCTGAGGTTCTTCTCCAAGAAAGTACTGGTGCCAGTATGAAGATCCAGAGATCTCTTGGATCCATAGAAGATCAGGGGAAGTCTCTTATCTGGAGTCACCAAAAAGTACCAAAACTGGCTAGTCTCTCATTTTTTAAATGAAGGCTGAAAAATTAAATCCATCTGACAATCTTGAGACTTATACAGAGTTTCTAGAGAACTAGAGAATGAAGAATGAAACCCAAGAACTTACCCTATTTCTTAAGCACTCAATTTTTAATGAAACGTAATTTAGGAATAGAGACAGTGGGGCCATGTAGAGTCAAGAAATCTTATTAAAGATGCCACTGATCTGCAGTTTCTCAAACTAGGTCTGAGGGCAGGTATTTTGGATGACCAAATATATCTGTAATCAGTACCCCAATAAAATGGGAGCATCCAGAGGACAGCATAGGTGCAGTATAAACAGCAGCAGCTCTACGTGACAATGAAATCTGTAAGGATGCTGATGGTGAAAGGGTTGGTGTCACACAGCCCTCTTCCCTCTCCAGCTGTGTACAGTTGGTGCACTAGCAACAATTCTGCCATATTTTGACCCTCTAGGAGGGTCATTAGCTCACTAAGGCACAGCTCAGTTAGTCATTCTCAAAAAAATCTCACAGTTCCCAGGTACAGAAAACAAAAGATCTGCCAGATCAAATTGGACAAAAAGTTTTTCCAGCATATCCATTCTGTCTTCACTGATGGCCATAATGAGTGCCTAGGGAGAAAATACCTGAAATTCAGATTAAGAGTGGCATTCAGTCCACTGATTTATTTTAAGAAAGGAGACATCATTTATCCTCCATTATTTCAGCTAAGCTAATGGATTTGCTTTTAATTCTCCCATTTCTCCTCCTCGCACAAATAACTTGCCTATCACATAAAATCAAAAAAAGCTTTCAATATCATACTACTTTTAAGCAGGTGTGCCAGTTCAAAAGTAAACCAGTAGGAGAAAAGAATCCCACACAAACACCTTGAAAGAGATTTCAGGTCGGAGCTACAATTTAATACAAAGATTACAATAAATGCAATGATACAGAAAAACTGGCTTAAATCCACAAAGTCAGAGTATAACCTGGCACCCTGCTGATCAGGGTTGTGGCTACAGTCCCCTTAAGCAGTGGTTGCAGTGTTGTTGAAGTAATGTTTGCAGTCGTGTTGAAAGCCGTGGTCCTGTGTGTTATGGGTAAACTCTGTATATTAATTTGTGCTTAAAAGTAAAGTGATATAAAATTGTGGACAATGAATCAAAGAAGGATTCCGGGAAAGCAAGGGGACATTGGAGAAGAGATAAACCGTAAGGATAAGAAAATCAACACATGAAAGGATGCTGCAACCACGGAGATGAGTCATCAAGTGGTCCTAACAACCGGGAACACCTGCCTGATAAGCCTGATGAGATCCACCACGGCTTCTCAGAAATCTCATCTGTTCATCACCACCGCCTGGAAAACCTATTCAGGAGACTCAGAATCCCAAAAGAAGACAGATGAATACCCATACACAGACTGGTGGACAAAGGAATCCTGCCTCAGGGAAATTAAAAAGTATAAAGTTGGACTCTTGGTGGTGAGACTTTGTGAACGGAGGGAGGGACTGGTGCGATAGAGGCCTGTCCCACGTTCACCCAGTATCGATTCCCAGGATCGAACTGACCTTTTTTGTGGCTGTAATTTTTGTTTGTTTTTTTTTTCTGTGTTCGCTGTCAGGTGAAAATATTTTTTTTTTTTTTCAATTTGGCTAATTCATTTATAACATGTGGAAGGTCTGGCCCTCCTGTGGAAGTTCGAGTCCTCCTCTAGGTCCACTGAGTGATGGTGGTGACCCAAACCCCCAAACCTCAAGGGTATATGCATTGGAGCTCAGGTGGCACCTTCCCCAGGCTGGAGGAGTTCACAATGGAATGATGTGGTCCTATGAGTTATGGGGTATTTTTGGAGTGCCTGACGGTCATTTTAGCAGCCTGTTCTGCAGCTGTCTATTCTGTCCATTATGGCCCATTAGCAGAGGTGACCCTCTCAGGATGGGTGGTGCTGCTGCTTCCCCCGAGGGGGTTATCATGGGCAGAGTCACTGTGAAGACAAAGAAACACTACTCCTCCTAGCAGGGTTTGCCTCTTCTCATCTAGCATCCAGCTTGTAGCCTGAGGGATCGGGTGTGCACCGGACAGCTGCTGTGAATGACCTATCATTAGAAGTTCGTCAGAAATTATGTACATCGGAGTAGAATACACAGTCCAGTTACACCCATATTGGCAGCCTTTTTCCTGTAACCAGGACAGAAGGCCATACATAGATATTCAGGACCACTAAAAATCTGTGGAGCAATCATCAAGATTGTACACGTGCAGCATCTTCCTTCTTAAAGAAACCAAAAGGAAACAGTAAGTAGAAGTGGCCTGCCAACCAAAGCAATGGACCAAGTAGCTATGGGTGATCTATATCTCCACAGCTGCTTATCACTGCCATCACTAGAAAGCCAGGTCCAGACAAGCATGATGAAAAAACAGAAGTTCTTCCAGAAAATTCAGCCTACACAGTAAAGATGAGAGCTCAAGCAGTTTAGAAAATGTTCCTGAGTTTTCTATTGTGTCTTGTATCAGAGCTCGATCTTATTTTGGTAAACTAACCTGCTTATTCTCTGTCCCTACCCAGTGCTTCCTGCCTTCTCTTCAGACTGCAAGTTCTTTAGGAAAATGTGGGTGACATTTGTAAAAATCATTCAAGGGCTTAAGGTTCTTGCAAAATATCTGGTTTTACTTCTATTTGGTTTTAATTAGCAGTACACAACAATAAAAGGAGCTTCACAGCCCCCAGTCCACAATCTGTCTGACAACTTCAGCCTTTAACGCTACAGTCCACACTGCCACAGCATTCTCTCGAAGCTAAGAAAGTAATATTTTAAAATGTACACAATAAAAAGACAGACTTACATCAACCTCATTAACAGGCAAACTGTTCTCTCTATAATAGTTGCATGTTCTGGTCAGTCATGTTTACAGTATGGTACACACTTACTTTGCATCATCTGTAAACTAGCTTATCTGACAACAACATATCTGTGACAAACAAAGACCATTTTAAGATAAGCATGTAAACTACTGGTGACAGAAAAGTGACAACCAAGTCAGAGTTTCTTTTCCTCTTGTCATGGTTTAGGAATGGTATGCTCCAATTTAGTACTCCAAATAAAACCACTCTGCTTCTCACTCCCCTCTCCCTTTTCCTCACTCCCCACTGTGGGTGGCTACAGAGAAGAATTGGACATACAAAAGTTACAGATCATGTGTTGAGATAGGAACAATTTACTGGAAACAGCAATGAGACAACAAAACAAACAGTAACAGCAACAATACTAATAAAGACAGGGCACAAAAGAGAGAGTGATTCACATGCAAAAATAAATGTTCGCCACTGAGCCTGCAACAATGAACAATGCCGGATGGTTCTCCTTCCTGCCCTGCCACTCCGTTTTTAAGAGGAGACAGAACACTCTTCTCTCAGAAGTGAGAGTCCCATTCCCTCCGTTCCTCACAATGATGTGGTGATAAAGAATAGCCTCCATGTCCTAGCCACATCCCTCAGCAATACCTCCTCTGACTACGGAACCAGAATGGTTTTGTTTCTGTATCTAGATGAAATAGGTGCTTTAACTAGTTAAACTACACAGCTAAATTACATAGTTTATATCAGCATAAGTCAATCCTAATGCCCCAAAAATGGGTCCTGACAACACAAGCTTTTGTGTGGCCCTGCAGTGAAATGGATTGGGATACTGATCCAAGTTCAAATTAACTCAGCAAAGTAAAAGAGAGAAAGAGAGAAAGAAAGTACAGCTTTAGCATCTTTAGGAGGAGGAAGGGAAAAACCAAGGAAGAAAGCACAGACTGGTTTGGGGTATTCATGTAAGACTGCCAGTCCATGCTGGCTTACACAATTTGTCCAATCTTGGAATTAAGATATGAAACGTGACATGTTTCATGTCATATTAAATCCACTTTAACTGTGGGATGCCTCCAAGTAGGGCAGTTCTATACTGTTCACTTATGTTTCTCCCTTTTCTCTTGCTGGATCTTGCTGGTGTGTGGCTACGACATATAGCAGGTCATCTTTAGGAAGGCCAAAGCCTACTTGGAATTGAGTCTGGTAAAGGACAACAAGAAGTGTATGATCAGCAAAAGGAAAATGTAGGGCCACTGATAAATCAGATGGCCTACATCAAATCACAGAAAACACAGAGGAAATGAAATTATAGGGGGTTTTCATTGCCCCAGTCTTCACTGCTGAGGATGGTTCTCAAGAGTCATAGACTTTGGATGTAAGAGAAGAAGGCTGCAAAAAGGAAGACTTCCCCTTGGTCATACAGGCTGGGTTAGAGACTGGCTGGATAGATTAAACACTAATAAATCCACAGGCCCCGTTGGGATGCACTCATGGGTGCTGAGTGAGCTGGAAGATGATGTTGGTCTGCCACCCTCCATCATCTTTGAAAGAGAATGGGAGAGGTGCCTGACAATTGTAGGAAGGACAAGGTTACCCCCACCTTCAAAAAAGGCAATAAGGAGGACCTGGGAAACTACTGGCCTCACCTCCACCCCTGGTGATGGAATAGGGAATACTGGATGTCTGGAAAGGTGGAAAAAGGTGATGGAAAGGGATAGGGAATACTGGAAGTCATCAGCATACATGTAGAAGAAAAGAGGGTCATCAGGAGTAGTCAGCTTGGACTCATCAAGGGAAAATAATGCTTGATGAATCTGATAGTCTTCTATAGTATGGCAGGATGGGTTCACAAGAGAAAAGCAGTGGATGATGGCTACCTTAACTTCAGCAAGGCTTTTGGCACTGACTCCTGTAACATTCTTGTAGATAAGTTTAGGAATTGTGGGTTGGATGAATGGACAGTGAGGTGGATCGAGAGCTGTCTGAACGGCAGAGCCCAGAGAATCATGATCAGTGAAGTAAAATCCAGTTGGAGGCCTGTAGTGTTCCCCAGGGATCAATACCAGGTCCAGTCTTGTTCATCTTGTTTTCCTGAATGAAGGGAGCAAATGCACCCTCAGCAAGTCTTCTGATGACACCAAACTGGGGGGTGGTAGTACTCACACTGAAGGCTGTGTTGACATTCAGCAGGACCTTGACAGGCTGGAGCAATGGGCAGAGAGAAGGATGGACATGTGCAGGATCCTATACCTGGGGAGGAAGAACCCCTAATACTATTGCAGGTCTTATCTACTAGAAGGACCAGGGGGTCTTTGCGGACAACAAGTTGATATAAGCCAGAAGAGTGCCCTTATGGCCCCGAGAGTAAATGGCATTTTGGGGCACACTGGGAAGTGTGTGACCAGCAAGTCAAGTGAGGCGATCCTCTCCCTCTACCTGGCTCGAGGTGAGGAATATTGTGTCCAGCTCTAGGTTCTCAGTACAAGAAAGAAAAGGAGCTAATGGAGATGGTCCAGTGGAGGCCACAAAGATGATGAGGGGTCTGAAGCTTCTCTCTTATGAGAAGAGACAGTGGGAGCTGGCCCTCCCTCCGTCTAGAGAAGACTGAGAGAGGAATCTCATAAACAGATATAAATATCTCATAGGCTGGTGCCAGACTCTTTTCCGTGATCCCCAGTGACAGGACAAGCAGCAACACCCAAAAACTAAAATACAAGAAGTTCCACCTCAACATGATGAAGAACTTCTTTACACTGAAGGTGGCAGAGCACTAGAACAGACTGCCCAGGGAAGCTGCGGAGTCTGCCTTTCCAGACACATGTCCCTCCCACATGGACACATTCATTTAATGACCCTGCCTTGACAGTGGAGTTAGACTAGATGATCTCCTGAGGCCCCCTTTCAACCCTAAAAATTCTGTGACTCTGTGATTTGTCTGAAAGCTTCAAGGAAAGCTTTTGCCACAAGAACACTGGCTGTCAGCTTTAGGGCTCCTATCATGCCCTGCTTCTCCAGGAAAGGTTCACTTCTGGTTAAATCACTAAAAAACTAAAGCACAATTATAATTTTAGTGGGTTTTTGTTTTCTGGAGTATAACTTTCAGTGTAACATGCTGAAAGCATGTGCATTTATTCGTTTTATCCTACCCCTCACATACACTTCAGTTTCCTGAAATATATTCAGGAACTTCAGAGATTCCCTAAAATGCTAGCAATACTTCTGAGAGTATGTATGTGGTTGAGCAAAGCATTGGGGTTCTTAGGATGTGAAATATATTGCCTGTCTGGGAAAACTCTCAAATATGATGTGTGTCCTCTTCCAAAAGGGAAGAAAGAGGGCCCCACCTTCCTAGTGGTAATGTATTACATTTTATTTCCTACATATTTATTTCTTGGTAAATGAAATCTATACACAAGTGAAGGACATCCACTTTTTTCCCCACATGTCCTTTTAGTTTTCTGATCCCTCTGCCATGCTTTCATGAAAATGGATGTATTAGGGCACATACGCTGGATCCAAAATATTGTGGATTCACAAGAAAAAAATAGTTTGGCTAGTTCAAACTCACTCTGTAGATCCAAATTTGTTCAAAACAAAAGCACTTAAAGGATAACATTGTCCTGGCAGATTTTCTGGCAGATCACATATCACCTGTCCTCCTGCAGTGACCATGAAGCCAGAATAAATACTGAACTGTGTGTTCTAGCTGATTTGACAGAAATGCAGTCATACACTCAGGCCTGAGCCAGTCCAAATCTGTACTAGGAGGTGATCTGGTTGTGTACAGCTCTGGTATTCCTGAACACTGAACCAGAGCAAATAAAACTAGCTAAATCCTCTTTTAATCCTCCACCTAAAGTTGCAGGGGATTTCTAGGAGTTTGAATCATGCAACATAGATTGTTTTGTCTTCACTCAGTTATGGGCACAGTGTTTTGTATGAGGTTCTCAAATCTGTCCTTGGTTTTTCTGGAGTCTTCTACTGACAAGCTCCAGGGCTCAGCATAGAGTACTACAGCGAATTCCTGCATATCCAAACATTTTATTTCCCTGTGCCTGCAGTGAGGAGAAGCTGAGCAGTAGAAACCTACAGTTTAATTGTTTGTTTTCAGAGGTACTGGCTTTTCTTCAGTAATGAGAACTCTTTTCTAAACAAAACTGTTTTTTATGTCATTTTTGCCAGAAACAAAGTCCAAATTAATTTAATAGATATTCTACTCACTGTCAAATTAATAGTCCAGTAATTTCCCATATTTCTTAACAGTCTTGGAGAAAATGCCTTAAATTAATGGTGCTGTTGTTATTCTCAGTGTCTGGTATGCTCCATATGCATACGCTTAAGCACTAAAGCAAATGCTTGCTAAGTCCCGGCCATACAGCCCATGTTGCTCTGCTGGCCTCTAAATCTGCACTACATGCAGATTTACTGCATGCAGAAACTCTATGTTCCTTTACATTTCTTTTTGTGCAACAGTTTTCATTTTCTCCACTTTATGGAATACTGACTGCCTACCACAAATTTTCATCAGGATATGGGGAAATATCTTTAGTGATTTACAGGTGTTTCCTCTGTCTCCTCTGGAGTACTCAGTATTCTGGAATGTTTGAAATTTCGCCTCCTCGGGGGACTCAGAATCTAAAATTTTTAAATTGAGTTTGCCTCACAAAAAGAAATCGTGAAACTTCCTGTTATTTTACTTCCTGTCTGAATGCTCTACACCATCCATATATTTTTTTTCAACTTCCAGTGAAGTATATAATTTTTCAGATAGAATTAATATTCTCAGTATTCTATTCTGCCCAAATAAATTATTAAATTCAGAATTATTACACACATCCATTCCTGGAGATAATGGGAACTTTTGTCTTCTTTACTGCTTCCTTTATTTCCAGTCTAAAGAAAATTATATCTTCTTTGGTTATCCCCTTTGCTCACAAAAGAATTAAGGTGTGAACACTTTCTAAAGTGTTCCTTCCACTCGGTTGTTTTCCCAGATTTGTTTTCTTTGTGATACATTCAGGTTTCAGTTTTCCCCAGAGGCAGCAGTTTTTGCATAACATCTGTTTCATTTGGTGCACAGATTCAACTTAAAGTTCCAAATGAAGATGGAGGAACACTCCATCAGAAGGGGCCAGAGAAGCAGCCACACTGTGCAAAACAAAGGATGGTAAATGTCATCAGCAGAAACGAAAAGGTAGAATAGAATCATGATTTTTTCTGACTCAGCCTCTCAAGCCTGCAGCTTATGGCGGCTGTAAGGGCATGAAACAATGGCAACCTCATTCCTGAAACTAGTCTCTCTGCCTGTCTTCCACAACCACCCATTTATTTGGGAGAACTGAGAAAGAATGTCATAAGTAACGCCAACAGCAGTATTTCAGTTTCACAGGTCAGGCTATCATAAGGGTGCAATTTAGTACAACAGTGGGGAAGGAAGGTTAATATCACACACTATAAAATATTAACTGAGGGAAACAATACTATAATAGCTAGCATATTCTACTTTCAGTCTTATAGTAACATGTCTCTACATCGGTATTCACTATCAAAAGCCACTCTGCTCCATAACTGTGATATTCATGATCACTTGACCTGGAAAAAAAAGATACCCTTTTCAAAGTACATTGTTTCTGTGAAAAGGGACAACACTGGCACCAACATGTACCCTATTGGCTAATAGAGAGCAGGGGCTAAAAGATGTAAAAAGCAATGTGATGACAAGCATGGACCAAGGCAAATTCAGTTGACATTTTGAATATGATTGCATTTTAATGTATAGTCAGGAAGACTGGACAGGAAATGTCACTAGTATAGGCTTTCTTATGCCATTCACACTAATACCCATCTCCTGACTGTCCAGATATTTTACCACAGCAGTCTTTAGCTTTCTGTTATAGAAAGCCCAAGGAAATACAAAAATGGACAAAAAAAAAAAATTGTTGAGAGTTTCCAATCTTTTAAAGAGGGTGGCACCCACTGCATATAGGTATCACTTTATTTTGATGTGCCTTTTTTCTTTTACCCATCTTCAATATAAGAGATGGTCCTAAAGCACAAATCTCAAATGCAAATCTTAAATTTTCTAAATTTTGGGGTGTCTGAATCTAAGGATTTGATTCAGACTAGGTATAAATATCCTCTGGTATGAATCTTATTTGTATGTCAGAGTATGAGGTGCATAGAACTAAGCTTAGAAGCATCTCAGTCCAATGTACACATACAGAATGAGAAGAAGACTCTAGAATTTTAGAAGGAACTCAAATCCCATTTAAAAACCCTTCAGATAATGCAACAGTTGACTGGCTGGGATGGAGTTAAATTTATTCACAGCAGTCAGCATGATTTTTGTGACCAAAACACTGCTGTCAACTCATCCATATTTTAGCTACTACAGAGCAGTGCTTGCACAGCACCAAAGCTTTCTCTGTTTCTCACTCTGCCTGCTATGGGCAGGGGCCAGGGATTGCCAAGAGGCTGTGAGGGGACACAGCTGGGACAGCTGACCCAAACAGACCAAAGGGATGTCCCATGTAATCTAACACCACACTTAGCAACAGAGACTTGGGGATGAGTCCTTCCAAAGTACCCATTGCTCAGAAATTGGCTGGGCATCAGCCTGTTTTTGGGATGTGGTGAGTCGCAGCCTTTTAATCATTTGTGTTTTCAGGGTTTTTTGCCCCTACTGTTCCCCCCTTCACTTATTAAACTGTCTTTATATTGACCTATGAGGTTTTTCTCACATTTGCTCTTCCAACCCACTCCCCCATGAAGGGGGAGTGAATGAGCAGCTGGTGGGTGCTTAATTGCTGATCAGGGTGAACCAACCACAAAGATTAAAACATCTAATTTTTCAAAGAGAAGAAAGGAAAATGGAATTATTTCTGTGCCATATCTACCAAATAGAAGCAGAAATGAAAGATAAAAAACATTACTCAATTAAATGAAAGATAAAAAACATTACTCAATTTTCAAACCAGAGTAACTTCAGGGGCTATACTCCATGGACATGTAGGTGACAAACATTTCTCTCAGGTACTTTTTCCTTATTACTAGACACTATGTTTGGATAACCTTATTAGAATTTCTCTCTGTAAAAATGGGCTTCCTAAATATAAATTGAAGTTTTATTGCTGCTCATGTCTAAAGAACAGATTTTGAAAGAGACTTATAAATATTTTGCTCCTCTACACCAAATGCATTCTCCAGACACTAAATTTCACAACACAAAAATTAGACAGGTAATTGTGTTTTATTATACCAATTTAAAGAATGAGGAAAAAGATATGGATTGTCCCATGCAAGGCCATAGTAAGCACCAGAGTCAGGGCTGGCTAGTTTTCCTTTCTCTACACCCTGTCTTCAGGTCTGTGGATGACAATCTTGCTTCTGACAATAGTCCACGTGGGCTTCCTTCTCTGTTTCTTTGTGAATCCTGAAATAGCGGAACTTTTGTGTCAAACAAACATGTTTGACACAATGTTTTCTGCAATTATGTTAAAAATCCCCTGACCACTACCTCTCCCATGACTGTATACCAATTTGTGCAACTCAAAAAGGACAGAGAGGTGCATAGTTTAATTTTGTTTATTTATTCCTGCCAATTTAACCCCTTCTTCAATAATTAAACAATGGGACTGTTTACCCTTCCTCTTAATTAGTCACTGGCTCTTTAAACTGAATGGCAATGATCATAAGAGTTTCTTTATGTCTTTCATGTTTTAGTAAAGGACTCAGAGATATTTTTTTCTCCAAAGTCGTTGTTGAATTTGACATCAGGACTATTCATTGCAGAACTAGCTGCAATTAGAGCAATTATGCAGATCACATGTCTTTCCAGTTTAATAGCTGGCTTTTGTTTTGCTTCCTTTTTTCTCTTTTTTTCTTTTCCCCCCTCCTCTTACTGCAGCTTCTCTAAATGAAAGAGGAGGATAAGGAAAGACAGACAGACACTGAAGTGGACCACCTACTGACTAGGTCCCACCATGGGACTGGATAATTTGTTAAATACCTTTGTGCTGGAGGAAATTCCTACAGGGTGCTTTGCATCTCAGCTTGCCAAAGGTCATCATCACAACATCACCCCATGCTCTCTTTCTGCTTCCCAGGCAGGAAGGGGATGGCACACTCTGCAAACACTGATAAATGCCTGTTCTCTGCAAAGCGGCTTAGAGTAACTAAACCAAACCATGAACCAGATGGGAAACAACACACACACAAAAAAAGCAAATATAAAGCAGCCTGCATTGTAAAAGCTATAGAAGGAAAAGATCTTTATCTCAGGTACCTGTTTATCTAGCCCCTGCCTCACGAAGAAAAAGCCCAGATCACTAATTAAGCCATGCAACACCATATAAGTTTACAGAGCACCTGTCAAAAATGTATCCACAGGCACACAAGATACTTCTATGCATGTGAGATCCTGATCTTCAAAGAACAGTGTAAACAAATTTAAAAAAATGCTATCTGCATGGCATAGTCACAAGCACAATTTTGCTCCTCTCTCTCCAAAAAACCCCAAAAAACTAAAAAGCCAAACCAAAAAACCCTTAAAAGCATGGGTGCTGTCCTCAAATACTTTACTAAGAAGAAAAATCAAGAGACTGTAACTGACATATTTCCTGTTTCTTCAGAATTACTATAAAGAAAATATCTCATGTTTGCCTGTGAAGGCAAATGCATCATGTCCAGGCTTCAAAATTATACAGATAACTTTACAAACAAATAAGTAACTCTGACACATTTTCTAACCACACTAAAAAAACGGAGTCAGAAAATTGACCATCCCTAAAAAGATCATGCAATAAGATGACAAAGAATTGTTGGCATATCAATTGCATGTTATTATTGCATCCAGATTTTCAAATACACTTAAACATACCCTTAAAGGAAATCTGATGGCACATATATTTTATTCATTTGAACTACTTGGCTGCATGTCAGAGCTCAATTAGCAAAAAATACTATACATCAGTTGCAAATCATTTTAGACAATTCCATATAATAAAAGCAGGACTTTGGAAATTTTGCCTTTTACATTTGTGTAATTTTGTTTGTAGACATCAGGTGAAGGTATTTATAAGCTTAATAAGGATTGGTTTTATTATTTGTTAGTTCTTGAAGTGCAAAAAATATATCTAATGTGTGTGCATCTTATGCAGCCTTTTATTTCCTCTGTCCTGCTGCCTGAATAACTCACACTCAGGGGATACAACCACATCCAAATGTGAAATGAATATTATAAATATGAAGTTCTAACAATGAGCTGCTTCACTCACATTCTCAGAACCCCCAGCACAGTCAGCCCTTTTGTATTTCCCTGCTAGAAGAAACAGATTCAAGAAGGTTCAAATTTCACTGCTCAATCTCCTGCTGAGAATGTAGTAAGAAATACATAATATTGACAGTTTTACATCTTAACAACTTGAGGACTTGCATCTGTCTTTTGAGAGAATTTGGAACTAGTATAAGATAAGGCAGGGAAAAAATTAAGGTGGTTTGCAGTAAAATCAATGGAGTTTAAAGGTGAGCAGTAAACTATCCCTTGTATGTCTCCATATCTTCCTATTCTGTAAGCTATGCAGAACAACTGCATGAATAGGACTAAATTTGCAGACAAATACATTACACACATACACATATATAGGTTTTCTTAACTTGGCTTGCATCTGTATATGGCACTGATTTTAATGGTCTTTAATATAATGACTCTCATAATGTCAAACGGCTTTTAGACAAACAGTTTGACACTAATGAGACTCATTACATTAAGGGCTTCCTAAAAGTTTGAGTTCAAATCTCGAGGTTATTTGATCAATAGCAAAATCCCACGCGAAATACAGAGAACAATGGTACTGCCTCTAGTTAGGCTTCAAATAATTGAAGCATTTTTGCTACTTTGACAGCCAATGAAGGACATCAACTTACCATAAATATTTTAAAAGGGCAGTGTAAGCTTTTGACTTGTCATGTCTAAAGCACAAGATGCTCTTCATCTACTTGTACCTTCTATCTATTCAGGCAAACAAAATAAATAATGTTACCTGGAGATTCCAGTGTTACAACAAATAGAAGGTCTGCAGCATAAGGAAACTCCTAGTTATATTTGCCACACAGAGTTTCACATAGGCAAGCACGTTAGGCATGAGAGGTGGCTCACCGGTTACAAGATGACATCAAGTCATCCTTTGTCATTTCCACGGTCTCCTAACGCACACAAGAGGAAAGGGACAAGGAGAAATGCAGTAGCACACATCAAATGTCTCAGATTTAGTTGCATTGTTGCATTGAGGTACTATATGCTGAAGATATTATAAACCTAGTACAGTAATCCCTTTCTGTAAATCACCATTTTCCAGTTGCTCCAGGGGCAGCGTAGCAGTCTAGTTTCCCTAAAAATGAGTTTGTGGTAAAGCCAGAATTCTTCTCAGATAGTGTCAGCAGCTTTTCACAGAACATCCAGCCCTGTTTCTGAATATAATTGTTTTCTGATTTTGCCTTAGTTTGCTTTATGTACTTTTACAGGTCATTTTCCAACATACTATGCAACTCGTTATCTCAAAAACCCCCAAAAAGCGAAAAACTTATTTGAACATCTGGAGATTAAAATCTGAATTAACAGTCACATTTTCATCATGTTTAGAGTCTGTTGGCCTCTGAGTTTCACTTTCTTTCCTTTCCAAGAATAAATCTGGTAATCTCTTCTGAGTTTTATTAGGTCACTCGTATGAATGGATTTCATTAACTAAGAACAAGTTTCCTTGAGACATTTAGTTGCTACAGCTGGCATCCATGTGTTAACTTCTCATCCCCACAGCATCTCCATATGACATTAAGAGATGAAAAGCTTGCCGGTTGTGTTATATTGTTTCCTCTGTTTATGTTTTCTGTCTTGTCCTCACCTGTGGTATTCCTGGTGCTAAACAAAGCATGTTCTGTTAGAGGAGGAACTATTGTTTTCCTAATGCTTACAGCAGTATTCAAGCATCATTTCCGGTACCTGATGCAACAATAAAAATATTATTCAGAAATGCTTGCACCACCTTTGTCATGTTGAGACTGTCTTGCAGCAATGCTAACAAAATGCATCCATTCATCTAAAGATTCCAAATCAGGAACGAATACATTTGGACCCACTCCAGAGACAATCAGCCAGCATCATAGTTATGTGACCTGAATCAGTGACCTCCTGCAGGTGTCCTGGGAACACATCATCCTGATTCAGTGACCCAGATACCTTTTACTATTATACTCATGGAAAGGTGGATAATTTTTTCTGATGACAATAGAGAGTGATATGCAGCTGTGGAGTTGATCAGAAAACCGGCCAGAACTGGAGCTGACCAAGATCATAAAATTGACTAAGTGAGCACATTACACTATTGCCTGTTGCTGTATTCCTCTGCTACAGTGAAAGTAACAAGACTGAGTTCCTTCTACTTTTTACTAAATGTCTACCAGCAACTGTCATTTCTTCCTCATTATTTTAGTGCTAGGAGTGATTATATACTTTTTTGATTTGGTATACTTCATAGATGGATGGACAGATAGATAAACCAGGAAGTGAATTAAGTGGCACAGGGTATAACAAAACCTATCTGTGCTGGAAAGTTCTAACTGATCCTATAAATCAGAGGGTATTGCTTCTCTCTCTGATGGTACAAATATGACTCTTCTGGTTAGAAGGCTGAGTCTTTTTTATCTCTCAGGGAGAACCAGCACAGATTTTAAGGTGCTGTCTCTCAGGGTCACACAGACCTTCTCCAAGGCACAGTCCCAGAAAATAAATTGATGATTACAGAGTTTATTTCCTGGGTAGAGCCTCAAAATTAGCTTTTAAATGTCACATTCATAGTGTGTGTATCTGTGAGCATGACTTGATTGCATTCAGGAAACGGTATTAAAGACTAAGGGAACTTGAAATGAACTGGTATATTGGCAGTCGTGATAAACTATATGCTATACATACACTTCTTACATCGTGAAGATACATGCTGAGAGCCATGACCACAGAATAGACTAAAGTCCATTCACTTTCCAACATGCAAATATCACATTCAGGATCACTCTCCACAGATGCTCTTTCCTTTTTAATTAAGATTTTTTGCAGTGTTTTTTGGTACTGCTAGCTATCAAAACTACGCATTCTGTACACTAAACAGGTCTTTGCACCATCTTTGTTTCATGGAATAATCTGCATTTTGCAGCATGAAGAAAAACAATGTAAATTCAAAGGGTCACGGAGAGGCATCAGACATTTAATAAGTATATTGGCAAATGCTCTCATTTGCACTGTTTGCTTTTGAGTTGCTCAGTTGCTGAATCAAAAATTTAAAAATACAAATATGTGGCTCAGAATTAGCCAACTGAGGAATCAACACAGAAGGGATAAAAAAGAACTAAGGCTGATACAGAAGGGAAGAAGGAGTGGAGTGCTTACGTGTGCAGAAGAACTTCATGTAATTTAGAACCAGTGTTTTATATTTCTTCCAGAATGTGTGAAAATTTTCTGGGAGCAATCTAATCTCCTCATGAACTGTGCCAGTTTCATTTCCTAAGAGCAGAAAAAGACAGCAAAAACTGTCTTCTGCATCATTCACAAAAATATCCAATCAAAAAAACTTTCATTTAAAAAAACAGTTGTAATAGAAAATGTACTTTATTGCAAATATCACATCATTTACACATGTGTGAGCATTTAACAGCATGAAAATTAATACATAAAGAGATTGTAAATCATGTATCACCCACATAGTAAAACTGCACAATATTCTTATCAGTTATTAAAAAAAATACCCATTTCAGTCTTAAGTTTGACCAGGGGCTAAACTGTTCTAGTTTTTTTTCTAATTAATTGCTTTAAAAATTAATTTCTTACCTTTTCTCTCTTCTGCACCTTTCTTTCTTACTCTTGTAATGTAAAACAATACAACAGAATCCAAAGTCCATCTAAAAATGATCTGTAGATAAGCAACTAAGAATCTACCTAAACCTAAGATGATGCTTTTTGGCTATAGATGTTCTAATTTCACTTGCTAGTTACCATCATTCTCCAGGCACCACATTTCACACAATGAATATACAGGTGAGCAGAACTGGACACACAGGAGTGTGTACAATATAAGATTATCAGAAACTTCTGGGAGAAATAAGTTGTCTGAATTAATGAGCAGCAAAACTCACCCAGATCCTTCTTCTCCCTCACCAGTTACTTCCTCCAGTGCTGGTTTATATAGACATATCACTGTGTTGAAGATTCACCAGTGCTGTAACTTCTGATCCAGAGTTACCATTAACCGTTATGGTTAGACTCTGCACTTTGAACAAGGACTACCAGTTATGGAGCACTAGGTTGTTCTCTATCAGGAAGACATGATAGCATTTCTCAGCAATGCTGTATTACACACCATCATGGTCAATACCATCCATGGAAACTTTCAGCTTCAACAGCCCTTGTTTTCCATGGTAAACAGAGCTGATGAGCACAGAGAATAACATCCTGTGAGTAGTATGTACAGAATAGAAATCTTGGGGACAATGAAGGGAAAAATGATCAGCTGGACAAAAAGGGAAAAATATTCCCAGCAGCAGAAAGAAAAGCAGAGAAGGAAAGGCAGATTGATTGCAGATATGAGGGGGAAAAAAAGAAAATTGAAGAAAAGACTATCAGTATATGAAGAAGAAAATGTGGAAAAGGAAAGTGCTCTCATCAATAGATTACTTTGTCCTTTGCATTAAATCAAAGAACACACAGAGGCCTTGACAGAAACTGTCAGTACACCTCTGCTCTTTAGCAGGCAGAGCAGAGGCATCTGCAGAGACGTGCATTTCCTCTATTCTTCTTAATAGAAGCACCAGAATTGTAAATTCCTTAGTAAATTGACACAGTAAAATGAGTTTCTGAGGTATGCAATCAGCATCACCCCTTGGAAAGAACACTTGCCACTCACAGTATCTGTCTTTGTAGCTGGGACATTCTTACTGGTGTCTATGTTTCTGCTCTCCATTTCCTTTCAGACTTAAAATCTGACAGGATGTATCAAACATAGCTAATTATTTTTCCATTTTTGCTTAAAATTAATAAAAAATGAATGAGAACTTCCATTTTTGCAGTCTTGGCATTGGTTTAATTACTGCCACAACAAGGTAGAGCACATAGAGGTTTTCCTACTCTTCTGATTGGTAAACCCATTAAATTCTTCACTATTCAGGAGCAAGTAAGCTGGCAAATGGTATCTTATGAGAAAAGGCAATGCCACAGGTCTGGCCTTTAACACCCTGAAGGGAGAATTATGACTGAATTATAACAGAATTAATTGTTATTCAATCATCTAGAAGCAGAAGCTGCATGTCCTAATGTACCCTTTCCCACCTTGTTCCTTGCCTGGAACACAGAGTATAAAAACCTGTCATACTTCCTAAATGACAGGCTGATGTTCTTCCATCCTCCTTTCCCACTAATAAACTCACCCCATCCAGGTCACATCTTCTGTTAGACACTGGCTGTAGTAAACAAGCTCTTTTTCAATTCAAGGACCAACAAATTACTCTGAGCAAGTTTCATGCAAACAAATGTAGACATATAATCCAAAGGATTTGTACTGCATGGACTGAAGAGGCCTAAGTTAAAAGGGATGTTCTTAAACCATTATTTCTACACGTTTTGCTGTGGGAAAGGTCCTCAGGCTTTCTCACAGATTAAAGACATGATCTCTGCTTCCTCACCCAGAAAAGTGGATAAAGAAGACTAAATATAATCCCACCATCATCATGAAGTTAGTTACTTCATGAACATACTGTGACAATAGGAGCTTCATGGAGCACCTGAACAAAGATAAGGGAACAAGGACTCAGAAGATAATTGTATGTCTAAAGCAGCTGAATACTAGCTATACTAGTGAAGAGTCTACAGTAGTCTCTGAGAAGGATTGGGGTACAAATGGAACCAGTCTAACCAGAGCTCATGAGATGAAAGTAGGCCATGATGGAACATGTGAGATGAATTTTTTTTCTTCAGGTAAGGACATTAAGCCACTATTCCTCAATTATGTTTTTGAAACTGGGTTGGATTCTCACTTGCTACTGGTCACTCTTTTTAGCAAGAATATTATCTCAGCTGCATGTTACCAACAACATACTGGTGCAAGAAAAGAACAGTAGTATGATATGGGCTTCTATGATACTTTAACAGGTATGTACTACAGGATACTACTACAGATACTTAAGTACAGCTGAATCAATTTTACAGAGTAGGGTAGCTACAAAAATTCTGACTCGGGACAATTTAGAAACAAGTTGGAATGTTACCTCCAGTGAACTTGGATGAAAAACTGCCTCATCTTCCACATGGATCAATTCATTCAGATAAGTAATTT